>JAPJBO010001325.1:0-51132 GCA_030068145.1 Diplonema papillatum | reverse complement strand
TACTACTACTACTACTACTACGACTACTACTACTACTACTACTACTACTACTACTACTACTACTACTACTACTACTACTACTACTACTACTACTACTACTACTACTACTACTACTACTACTACTACTACTACTACTACTACTACTACTACTACTACTACTACTACTACTACTACTACTACTACTACTACTACTACTACTACTACTACTACTACTACTACTACTACTGTATAAGCACCTGCTTTGTAGGAAATGCTTGAGGAGACTGCCAGTTGCGAAAGATCAAAGGAGGAAAATGTGCTGTAGCCCGTAGCGAAACACAGATAAATCTGGGTTTAGTGGCGGGCGTAAGCGTTCAACAAAAAAAGACCCACTTTGTAGTTGTATTGTTTTCTCCCCCTCGAAATGAGCACAAGTGTTGCTTCCTCACTCAGGACTTTTGACCTGTTGTGTTTGTGTGCTTTGTCGTGTTGGGGTAGACCCGCATGACCTCACGTCCGTTCAACACGTGGCTCGGTAGTTACAGCACTTGGGATCCCTTCGGTTCTTTGTCTGGCAGTTATTGTCGAGCATTTCCTTCCAAGCTGGCGCTTATGTTTAAAAAAAAAAAAAAAAAAAAAAACAGGCCCCTTGAACACGGACCGTCGGTGCTTAATTGTGCTCGCAAAAAAAAAGAAACAGGGGAGGTACCTCTGCTGGCCCGCATTGCGCAGATTCGTCTCAACCGGGCCCAGCTGCTGCTCCTCGTTGGATACCGCCGGACTACAAGCACGACCCCCCCCCACAACGAAAGAAAGAAAAGAACAGAAACAGTCTAGAAAATAAGACTCTGCATTCCGTGGAGAAGACTTGATGCTAGCATCAAACACATGAGAGGCAAGTACGAACCCCCGGGGCCCCCTATCCCGTCTTCTAAAACGCCAAAAAAAAAAGAAGGGGGAAAAACAAAAAGAAGAGAATGACCCAAGCAACATCGAAAGCCGCAGAGAACCCGTGCACTGGGGAGGGGGGGGGAAGAAGAGAAGAAGAAAAAGTAGTAGTCGTAGTAGTAGTATGTGTCGTCTGCCGAAGCAGCCGGAGACAGCAGGCGCAGGGGGCAGGTCTTGCTTTACTTTTCTCTTCTTCATGGAGACCCGCCCCCGGCATCCCGACTGTCCAATCACTGTCGAGAAAGGTTGCGCCTATTGTGATGAGGTGGTTGACCAGGCCCCCACGAAGCCTTATACACAACACGGCTACAACACGAGGATGCAGCCCTGCTTAGGTGTGCACTCAGCCATCCGGCCATTGGCTGCTAAGCACCCCCCGACCGGTTGATTTGCCACTTTTGTGGCCCTCTATTCGCCGGGCGGTGCTGTCAGCACTTGTTCCGCGTCGCATCAAGTACATGATGCTGGCGGTTGGGGGATCGGCGACCGCGTCAATTAAGGTGCGGTCAACAGAGTCGCCACGTGAAGGCTCCCCACACCCTAAAGAAGGGAAGAAGAAAAGAAAAAGGCCGCTCCTGGTCCAGGAACGTGACGGTCAACCACAGCTTGCAAAGCTTGAGTCGGAGGCAGCACAGTGCCACAACCCCGTCCGCTCTGCCCTGCGGCTGACCGTCTCGACGAGCTTGTGTTCAGCGCGAGCGCCAAGCCCCAAGGTGCGCCACGCCTTGATGCTTTAGTTTGGGAAATCGGTAGCCACTTGACCCGTAGGCCCGTGGCTCTGCAGTACCGCCGAACACGTGAATCTTGGCTCCCGTGTAGCAGGCTTTCCCTGGCACCCAAAGGGGCGGGGGGGGGGGGGAAGAAGAAAAAATAAACCACAAAAATAGGGTGCTGGCTTTTACTCTAAACAACAACGGCCGCATGGCATCATTCTCGGCTTGACGTGTCCAGCATCTCTTCTGTTTGTGTTCGGTTCTGCGGAGAAGAAGGACTTGGTGGTAGCACCAGGCCCGAAAAACAGTGGTCTTCGAAAGCATGTTACAATCGGGCCTCCCCATCGACGTCCCAAGCTAATGCACTGAATAAAACCTGGAAAAAAAAGGATACGAGAACCGTATGCGATCACGCCCGATTCAACATCCATTTCCTCCCTTCATTTTACATGCTTTATCCCCGCTCCCCCCTGGTTTCAAGACATGAAGCATGTCCCCACCCGACAGACACTCGGCCAGGGCGCGTTCTTTTCCAGTGCCGGCGTAGCAGTTCCGGGGCGAAGCTGCACGGCGAGCTAAGCTGTTGGCGTGTGGGCGCGGGTGCCGCCCCCCCAGCGACGCGGCTCTGTCTTTCATGACCCGTAGTCCAGCAGTCAATTGGCACAGCGCTTCGCTGTGGATGGCAAACGTGCGCCGCGTCAGCACGCGAACGCTCTAAGGGGGGGGGGTACAATGGTACCCCCCCCCCCCCCCCCCCCCGTTCATTATTCAAAACGGCAAATAAAAAAACCCGTCAATGGGGGGCCCAAGACCAAATTCAAAGCGAGTTTCTTCTTGGTGTGACAATGAGTAATCATCACGAGCGGGCGGCAGGAGCCTCGGCACAGTAACGTAAAAAGGGCGGAAAAATGGGCTACATTCCGCGCAGGGATTACCCACAACACAGAGCTTTACCACACACACATACACACACATACACACACATACACACACACTGAGCCCATACTCCGCAACAGGGGTTACCCATACATGAATTCTAACACACACACACACACACACACACTGGCTAGACTCCGCTCAGGGGTTACCCATTATGAGATCAACACACACACACACACACACACACACACACACACACACACACACCACACACACACACACACTACACACCACACACACCACACACACACACACACACACACACACACACACACACCACACACACACACACACACACACACACACACACACACACACACACACACACCACCCACACACACACACACACAACACACACTCACACGCAACGCGTAGGGGGGGACTCCACGTTAAAACAGGTCCGCAACACACACCCACACACAATGGGCCGTATTCCGCGCAGGGATCACCCACAACCGAGCTTCTACACACTCACACACACGCATACACACACACGGTGAAGTCTAACCTCGGAAGCTGGAATCACACCCGAAATGCGGGTGTGCTACAACCAAAACGCGTGTCCCGAGAAAAGCGGGTACGACTTCCTACCCACGCACCGACGACACACCGGAGCCCGCGCCCCTCCCTTTGAGACTTCAGAAGCCCCATCTGTCAGAAAAAAAAAAAAAAAAAAAAGAAAGGAGCCAGGGTCTTTCTGGGGGCGGGGGGGTTCAGCCTGAAAGAAAAAACTTTTTAAAGCAACAAGACGGGTTGGAGGGGGGAGGGAGTCTCTTTTTTTTTTTTTGTTCAAGTCATGGCAGCGTCGCTGAAAGAAACGCGACCCTTCACAGCACCCTGTTTCCATCCGTGCCTCCAAGAAGTCGAAAGCGGCGAGGCCTGTACTGCAACGCTTACCAGTGCGTTCGCAGGTTGTGATATGACCGAAGCAGCAAAAAGCGACAGACCGAATCCAGATCTCCCCCCCACCCCCCCCTCGGGAAATTCCTTTTTTCGAGGCATTGCAGTTTCCAGGGGGGAGGGCACGGTTGGGGGCGAGTTTCCCGGTGTTGGGGGAAAAAAAAGAATTAGCTAAAAGAAACGAGCACGTGGGGTGGAAAGCCCGTGACGCTGCATACTTGGTTCCGCCGGTGTTCTGTCTGCCTCTATTCAACGAGTTCGTGGCTCTGCGCATGAATTTGGGTGTGGGCTGGCAGTTGGTACCTGTTAGTTCGTGCCTGTTGCAGCTGTGTTTTCTTTTAGCCACATGCAATGCGTGCGGAAACTGAACCGCCCGGTTAGGACCCTTCGGATCGTGATCACTCGCCCATTTTCCACCTGAGTCTTAGCCAATGTAGTCGTTGGCGTCAGTCGCACACGGCCAGGGGACTTTAGCACTTTGTCTGACCGAGCAAAAAAGCCGGTCTTAGCCAAAACCCCAGTTTTGGGCCTGTGGGTGTCTGAGTTCCCGGAACCGTCGCCCCGCGCACGCAAACAAGGGAACGGAGGGGGTGGTGAGGTATAGGTTTGCTATCAAACTACGGAGAGTGACAAGCTTCGAATAGCAGTGACACACCGTGAGTTCCTCACACGCACTTGCTGGGCTATACTCCGCATCCGGTGCTACCCATCATTGAGTTCCTCACACGCACTTGCACTACGTCCGTCACCCGGAGATTCTGACCCCGGATCCTCAAGCGAACATTCACTCTGAAAAACAGAGCTGGCAGGACTCCCAGGAAAGGAGGCGAACAGTACGGCCGGTAGCGACAGCTCGAGCACTGTCATTTCTTCTCCACGTGCAGCCACAGAGAATTTTCTCTTTTTCACCACGGGTTTGGCCCTCAACTGGTGTTCTTTTTTTTTTTTTGGAAACTGCTGTGCCTGGAAGAAAAAAAAAGAGACGCCGAAAAGCACACACAACACACACCCACCGAGCAAGCTTGCTTGAGCGCCTTCGGCGCGTCAAAGTGGAATCCCCACATTTCTGAGCGAACTCCTCATATCCACTCGCCAAAAAACGAGGTTGGAGGGGTAAAGCAAAAACTTGACAAACGCAGGCCCCTACCGCTTGTCCCCCTTTTTGTACTCCCACACACACACACACACACACACAGACGCACAAAAAAGGTCGAAAGACACCAATCTGTATGCCTTCGGGATCGACGGAAGCAATTAACATTTTCACCCCACCCCCCACAACACACCCCTCCCCAGCCTCAAAACCGTTAACCGGAGACAAAAACCCAAAAATACCGGTCCTCTAAAACCTCAAAATACTCTGCAAAAAATGCAAGCAGCTCGACCGAACCACGTGCTTTCCTGCATGGCCTTTTCGTTTTCTTCTCCGTTCTCCTGTTTCTTCTCGTTGCCGCATCGCAACGTTCAAAATGACAAAAAAAAAGACCCACCAATCTGTACGCCCATACGGGATCGCCGGAAGCACAAAGAGTGTCACCGGAGGCATCAAAAAAAAGAAGAAAAAACAAAGAAAACTGGAATTTCACGCGAACTTCAACTCTATAACCCCCACGGAGTTTCAAGTCAGCTTTTCGCCAGCGGGGGGGGGCAGGGGGGGTCTGAAATCTGCGCCACTTGGCTTTTTCTGGAGTTATAGTGCATTTTAGGTCAATCTTTGAAAACCAAACCCCTTTTTTCAGCACACGATGACTTTATGGGGGGGTATTGGTCAGTCTGCAGTGCATAATAGTGCCTTCTTGTGCCTTTTTGAGGAATTTTTGGTCACTTTTCGTTCGTCGTTCGAGGTTCGCCGGCTCGGCGGGTCACAAGTTGCCTGTGCAGCACCTGTGGTCCTGACCTTGTCGAAAACATCCCAATCTGGATCCAAAATCCACAGCAGTGCCCTCACCGGTGACTGGCGGGTGCCAAAAGTTGGAGAAACAGGCCAAAACCACCAGTTTTATGGCCAGATTCACTGAATAGCCGGCCAGATTCACTGAATAGCTGGTGGGATTCACTAAATAGCCGGTCGGATTCACTAAATAGCTGGTCAGAATCACTACATAGATGGTCAGGCTTACTGAAATTCCAGAAAAAATGACAGAATTTCCGCTCCACCACCCTGAAGTGCAGATATACAGATGAAATGTCACTGGAAACAATCAACCGGTGTCTGAAGTGCGGTCATTTGCCCACCAGGCAAGTGAAGGGGTGCAAGAGCTGGAGTATACGGGATAGGAGGGATGGACGTACACTCGGGTGCATAAGGCGAACACGCGACACCTCGCACACCTCCGCAACCGATTGCGACCGACAACGACACGCCTTTGTCAGCCCATCGAGCTGTCCAACGCTGCCACTCCTGACACAGTCAAGTGATCCCTCAGACACTGTGCAAACACGAGTGCCCAGCACTCACACACTCAGTCACACCTGGTAGATTCAGGAACCGAGGAGCATGGCCAGGAGGGCAGGAACGTGGTCAGGAGCGCGCGGTCGGGAGCGGTGTTCAGGAGTACTGGACCGTGGTCAGAAGCGCAGGAATAAGTGCAAAACCGCAGGAACAGGGTGCTATCTGAAACGAGCAGCTAGTAAGTGGCGCACCCCAAAATGAAAATTGCATTTCACCTCTCTTTTAAGCCTCCTCAGTCGAAAACTAGGCCGGGAAATGAAATTCCTGTCCCTAAAGGACCCTTTACGGCCCCCATGCATGGGTGCATGCTGCCGGCATAACTCGGTTTCATTTTTATCGAAAAAAGTGTGCCCCCCCCCCCCCCCCCCCCCCGGCGAAACAAAGGGGAACCTTGTTTTCGCCAAAAGTGTCACCCCCGGAGACGATATAGAAACCCCGGCGCTATCAAGCAAACTCCTCATTTCCGGAGTCTTGGTCTGCGTTCACGAGCGTAAACCAAGACGAAGAACGAGGTGCGCACACACCCCGCGGTGAAAAATAATAAAGAGGACTAGTCCCTCAAGATTTCGTACCTACCTAGCGGGGAGTCTTACACTCCCCGCTAGCATCGAACATGCATGAAAGGCAGTGTCCTGCATAAACATTGAACTTCCCCCCGCCCCTCATTTTGCGGAGTCTTATACTCCCTTTTTCTCTTGTTTTTCTTCGAAAAAGACTTGATGCATGGTGGTGCCCTGATAACCATTAAACCGAGGCCCCCTTCCCTCCCCCAAAAAAAAAAAAAAAAAGGCGCCTCGCGCCGGCAGAGATGTAATACCGACACTTTTTTTCCAAACTCAAATTCCACACAACAAGCACGCATCTCCGGCGCCCCGCCACCAGCCCCCACCCGGCCTAAGCATACGGTTCTGGCGGGTATACCTCAGGGCTTACGCTCCACGTGTGGATTTCAAGAAACGGGTTTGCGTTAATTTTTTCGGATTTTATTTCCCCACGTGTGCTTCCACGTGTGGATCCACAGGTACCACATGTGGATTTTGGTTTAGTTTTTCCCCCACATGTGCTTGCCTCAGGTTGGTCCACATGCAGGGGAGTCTAGGCCCACAAATCGCCAAGGCCGCACAGCCAGGTCGCCAAGTCCGGTAGTGAGGCTATTTTTTTTTTGCCCGCCGCACATAAGGGGAAAGGTTTTTTCCCCTCGAACCTTAAGCGCCCACACGTGGACCACACGTATTTTCTCTGAGGCCGAAAACGGAGCGCAAGCCCTGCTCCCTTTTTGGTGGTTCTTCTTCGAAGAAGACTTGATGCATGGTGGTGCCCTGATAACCTTTAAACCGAGGCCCCCTTCCCTCCCCCAAAAAAAAAAAAACAACGGCGCCTCGCGCCGGCAGAGATGTAATACCGACACTTTTTTTCCAAACTCAAATTCCGCACAACACGCACGCATCTCCGGCGCCCCGCCACCAGGTTCCGCGCTGATGATGGTCCGCCTTTATGTGTCCGTTGCTTACAGGACCGAAACCCGGCGCATCGCATGTCCATTCCAAGCACGTTCTTGCAAGCCCCTCCCCCCCGCTTCTTCGACGGCGAGACTCACACCGCAGTCCTGTCTGCAGACACTCAGGTTCCACGCTGATGATGGTCCGCCTTATGTGTCCGTGGCTTAAAGGACCGAAACACGGCGCAGACGGGACCAGTGCGGTGTTGAGCACATACCCATTCCAAGCACGTTCTTGCAATCCCCCCCGCTTCTTCGACGGCGGCCCCCAAAAAACACGAAGCAAGTCCACAAAGAAGGGCACCAGATGCCGACAGGAAAAAAAAAGACGATTGGTCACCCGGAGACTTTAAAAATCCCGGATCCTCAAGCGAACTTTCACCCCCCAAAAAAAATTTCCCGTTAAAAAAAGTCCCCCTTTGGGTCGATACGCCTAGTTTCGAGCAGAAGGTTCCGACAAGCTTCTTCGGGCGCTGAGCGTGTTGCCGATCTCGAGCTTCCCTCTGCCGGGCGGTGTCTTCGGCATCGTGGCTATTGGGGCTAGACACCTTTTTCTGCTTTCTCAGCCACAATGCAATTGTCGGTGGATGTTGCGGCTATTCTGACCCACGTTGCGGGGAAGTTGTCGTGCGAGCACCGCAGTCACGCCCTACGACACTCGAGCAGCCGGATCCGCCGCAGTTGCCTTTGCTCTCATGCGCCCCCAGACCCGTGATACTCTACTCCTGTTTGCGCGTTTACCGTGGTTATTCCCTCCTGATAGACCGCGATGGGTTTGGATTTGAACGCAAATAATCGGTGATGATCTGCAGTGGGCCGGAAAGACCGAAAAGATGGATATCTTATCGGCATCGCCCGGCTTCGCGGTGTCTCTGCGCACGTGAAGTGTCGTGCTTTCGCCTCTTCAGCTTTGTCTTGATCGTCGTGTCTGAACGCGCTTCTTCGCGCCTTCGTCTTGCATCTGTAACCAGCCATGAATGACCAGCATACCGAGCGTCTTGAATCAGGCTCCAGTACGTCAACCGCAGTTGTCTCTGCGCACGTGAAGTGTCGTGCTTTCGTCTCTTCAGCCTTGTCTTGCTCGTCGTGTCTGAACGCACTTCTTCGCCTTCGTCCGCCTTGCATCTGTAACCAGCCATGAATGACCAGCATACCGACCGTCTGGAATCAGGCTTCAGTACGTCAACCGCGGTTGTCTCTGCGCACGTGAAGTGTCGTGCTTTCTTCGCCTTTTCAGCCTTGTCTTGGTCGTCGTGTCTGAACGCATTTTTCCGCGCTTTCGTCCGCCTTGCATCTGTAACCAGCCATGAATGACCAGCATACCGAGCGTCTGGAATCAGGCTCCAGTACGTCCAACCGTAGGTCAAGGTCAATGCACCGGACGCTGTGTGACTCATCTGCAACCAGGCATGAATGGGCAGCATATCGAGCGTCTGGGATCAGGCTCCAGTACGTCAACCGGAGGTCAAGCTCAGAACGCCGTGTGACGGGTCCAATCGTTACCGGTGTTGGCTTAGCAGCTCTGTCGTAGTCCGAAGGGGAATTCGGAATCCTCGCCTTCCTCACCGAGTTTCGGCGGGGTGAAAGCGAACCCCCCGCGCTTTAACCAGCGCTCAGTCCGCCGCCGTTGCCAGCGCAAGACCCCCCCAAAAACTCCGGGAAATGCTCCTGCTGTGGACTAGGTGTAGCCCGTCCCCATCTCTTCTAAAAAGCCCCCCCCTGGAGTTTTAAGCGAACTTTCACTCTAAAACCCCCTGAACCAAAAAAAAAAAAAAAAAGACACGATTCTGTACGCCCATACGGGATCGTCGGTTACACAAAAAAGACCAAAGTTAGCACCACGGGCGGGAGGAGTGGGCGCAGTTTCTTTCTATTATTAAAGAAAGCATTCTAAATAAGCGCAGTGGTGGCGGGTGTGTGCCAGCTGCATGAAGGAGCCCTTCCGGAACACGTTCTCTCACATGCCGATGCAGAACGTGATGAAGAGTTGGTACGGCGCTTCTTTTTTGTGGTGTCTCGAAGAATGTAGTCGGAGCATGACAAGTACAGCCTCCAATGCGCAGGATCGTCCAGGAGCTTTCCTTTTGTCGGGGGCTCGGTCACTCCACCTCGCTCCCCCATCCGCGTCTCAATTCTCGAAGATGGCTGCCGAGAAAACGTGCGACTACTGGAGTGCGTTTCATCGTTGTTCCCAGCCTGCTTGCCATGTCTGAGTTAATGTCCCGGCAGCTGCCCGCTTACCCTCCCTGGTTCGGCGAACGGTCATTCTCACCAAAAGAAAAAAAAAAAAAAAAAAAAAAATGGTCGCACAAAAACTCTAAAAAAACATTCCATTTCCACTCTCCCCCCCCCCCCTTCCAAGAGATTTCAACGAAAAGGGACGTTTCCGAACGAAAGAAACCGAAGCCCCGGCGTTGAACCAGTCCGTTAGCGGATGTCAATCGCAAAAAAGAAAAAAAGGAGAGAGGGGGGCGAGGGTGGTGCGGGAAGGGTGCTGAACTGGAGAATCGCCACAAGAAAACGCTAAAAAGTGCTCGTACCGTGCTCATCTCGCGGAGAAACTTTACGACTACGAAAGCAAGACGGTTGACAGCGTAGCGGAGGTGTACCTACAATCAGGGCAGGCTGCACACACCTCGAAAGACAACACACCTGAACGCACCGCCCTTCCTTTCTTTTCATCCTTTTTTTCTTCGAAAAAAAAGAACCCATCTGACGAATGCCACCTGGAGACTTTGACTCTGGCGAGCTTTTTCACCAGGGTATTGGCTTCGTATTGCAGCTTTTCGTTATAACAATTGATTGTAAACACGAAAGAGAACGCTGGCGGCGTGTTTGGGAGAAGATTAGCCTCAACGACCATCACTTACCAACAGGTTAATCCTCCCCCATGGCACCTACAAACAAACATCGCGCCTACTATTTTTGAACCGAGGTCCAATCTGCAAACCGGTCGAGAGGCGGGGAATGGTCTTTTTAGTACTGATAATCTCGCGGGTGCCCCTTCAATGTAATGCGCAGCTAAAAAGACGTAGACAGCGTGTTTTGGTGGTTGCTCAGAATTCCTTACCCGAAAATGACACAGGGTAAATACAAGTGGGAAACCGATCAACCGGCACGCACAAACAAAACGAAGCGCCTGTCTTTTTTCGGCCGATCCCGTCCTGCGTGAGACCGACAGGACGAAGCTGCATCAGAAATGCGCGGGGACACTTGTAGAGGAGCGTGTTCAACTCTGTCTTCATGAACTTCGAGACCAAATACAGAGCGTCGTAGTCGGCACACGACGGCATGACGAGGGTTTTGAGGTTCAAAATGTTTTCGTGCCCGTCGAAGTGCACCAGCCGGATCTCTCGGATGATCTGGTGTACGTTTTGGATTGTTTAGACTGTGCTTTGGAGTCTTGGTGTGATTGGAGAGTGTGTTGGTGTCTAGGTGGAATGTGTTGGGTGCCAGATAAATGCACCCACAGGTCACGTTTCGAAGGTCAGTCCGCCCTCGGCATGGGTCTGACCGACCACGCAAAGCGTATCCACTGCTGCTGAACAGCGGTTTACATTCTTGCAAATTCGCTGGCAGATCGAAGCTAATACCCTGACTTTTTTTTCACTCCAAAAACACATGAATTTAAAGTACAAAAGAAGAAGAAAAGGTGGGCTAATCCAACATCAACCGTCGTCGGGGGGGGGGGGGAGGAAACCAAAAGCAAATAAAATTAAAAAAAAAAAAAAGAAATGAAACGCGACAAACTTAGTTTCCGTACAGGGCAGTGAGAATTTTCCCCCGTGGGAACTGCATAGCCTCTTTCTCTGCAGCAGTGCCGGTTTGGGAGACGAGGACATGGTGGAATGTTGCGCCGCTGACGAAATCACTGTGAAGAGATGGGAGTGGATGGCAGAGTCCTCGGTACACGAACCAACATCAACGTCCTTCACCCAGAAACAGTTCTGAGTTTTTCCAGGACAGCAACCGTCCTTCCTTCCCCAGCTTTTGAAGTCACCCACGCGAGATGAAATCCAAATGGGCAAAGCGTGAAAAAAAGAGTCGAACCATTCAACTCTTCTCCCCTCTTCTTCCCCCTTTTGAGTCCCGCACGGTGCAGTCCAGCCTCAGAAGCAAGAGCTAAACTCGAGGTTCAGTCCATCTGCTTTCTGGACGGGAAAAACACACAGAATTTCTATCCCCGAGGTTTTATGATCCGCAAGCGAACCAGGATGTAATACCCTAAGCACATAGTATCGTACGCACCTTCTCCGGTAGCTCCCGGCTTCCGCGGCCTTCTTAAAAGGGGCACCACGAAGCGAGGTCCGTCGCTGCTAGCGAGTCCCAGAGAAGGGAAACAAATAAAATCGGGCGTGCATTTAAACGCGTTTTTTTGCTCGTGAGCTCATCCCTGCTTTCCGAATGTACGTTTGCACGCGTTTTTACTTGCAAGCACGCCCCCGCTTTTCGGGTGGCACACCTCGGAGGAGTTTCTGTAACATGAGGGGCCGAGTGATCCATGGGCGACCACTGTTGCTAAGGTTGGACTCCGCCGTGGAGGATCGTCGTGTACCGGGACTCTTTGCACTTCGCAGCGTGAACTCCTTCCAGCAACCAGCGCAACTCAGAGAAAAGGAAGCACGCATCTTAGAGAGGAAAAAAACGCAGACACACACACACACACACACACACACACACACACACACACACACACACACACACACACACACACACACACACACACACACACACACACACACACACACACACACACACACACACACACACACACACACACACACACACACACACACACACACACACACACACACACACACACACACACACACACACACACACACACACACACACACACACACACACACACACACACACACACACACAGCAAGCTTGCTTGAGTGCCTTCGGCGCGTCAAGTTGAAATCCCAACGTTTCTGCAGCGAACTGCTCATGCCCACTCGCCAAATGCGAGGTTGGAGGGGTCAAGCAACAAAAAAAAGAAAAATAATCGCTGGAAACACAAAAAAAAAAAAGAAAACAGACAAAACGCAGCCCCCCCCCACCACTTTTGCCTCCTGTTTTTGTACTCCCCATTCGACACACCCATACACACCGAGCAAGCTTGCTTGAGCGCCTTCGGCGCGTCAAGTTGGAATCCTTACGTTTCTGAGCGAACTCCTCATATCCACTCGCCAAACGCGAGGTTGAAGGGGTGAAGCAAACCCTGTCAAACGCGGCCCCCACTGTTTGCCCGTTTGCCCCCTTTTTGTACTCCCCCTTTGCACCCGCACACCCATACAACGGAAGACAGAAGTCTTGAGCCGAGTGCCAGACGGAGAAGCTAACTCCCACGCTCTATCCGTCCCCCGGAGGAGGCTGTCGTTGTGGATTTGGATGGGTGGCGGGCGTTGAGCTCAGGACCCTGCCAAGGTGTGCAACTCAGCCACCGCGGGGTCCCCTCCGTATCACGCCGCGCAACCTGTCATGTAGCTACCGTCCCACCTCGGGCAGGCAGCAGCGACCAAGGTGCCGTAGGGGCAGCAGCCAACCGGCATTGCGCTTTTTTTTTTGTACCGCGCGTGCGCACAAACAAGGGAATAGCCAGACCCGTTTCTTTGTGTTTAGCAAATGCAATTTGTCTGTGTTAACAATGCATTGTTGGTACTAAAAATTAGTAGTTGGCAGCGTACTAAAAGCAACTCACCAAATTAGGTGAAAAGCCGCCAGTGCGCACAAACAAACAGAAGCGCCATACAAATTTTTAAGAGCAAAAACAGATCGATGGCAGCGTACTATCCTCACTCCCGTTAGATGAACAAAACAGGTTTGAAGGAAGTGCGCACAAACAAAGGAAGCGCCAGATCCGTTTTTTTTGCAAGCACCTGCTTGTAGGAAATCCTTGAGGCGGCTCCCGTTGCGAGGTATCAAAGGACGTTGATGTAGTGTGGTACTCATCATCATGCCGATGACTCGTCAATTGCAACAGTATTCCAATCTCAAAGGAGGTACATGCTGTAGCCCACGCGAAACACAGGTACACCGGTGTGAAGCGGCGGGTGTAAGCGTTCAACAATAAAGACCCACTTTGTAGTCGTATTGGTTCTCCACCTCAAGCCTCCTTCGAGGTAAGCACAAAGACAGCCCCTCGAGTATTTTCTCTCAATTGGCTCAACGTCTTGTCCAGTCGTCTCGGGGTGAGAAAAAACTGGGTTGCAGCAAACAACGGGGAATCCAAAGGATTCGCTTGTCTTACACCTCTTGCACTCCCTCCTTGCTCGGGGCATCGGATTCCACACACACACACACACACACACACACACACACACACGCATGCACACACAAAACAAATGCCAAAAAGAGGTCTGAGACGAAATATCTTGGAGTCTCGCGAAGTGTCGCCCTAAAAGCACCCGTCTCGGCATACCCAAGCAACCCTGTCGAATCCTAACTTAAACCCTGGTTTCGTTGGGTAGGAAAAATCAACCCGGGAGACAAGAAAGGTACATCACCCCCCCTCGGTTTCATCCTCATTTACAGAGTCGTGCACTCTTTTCTCTCTCTCTCTCTCGGAAATGTCAGCGCGGTAGCGATGACAGCGAGAACACATACAGGTGGGAGGGGAGAGCCGCACCCTTTGACTTGTTTTATGTGTTCTCTCTCTTTTTCTTTGAAGACTTGATGCTAGCTTCGAACCTGCGTGCGCAGCGGCAGTGTCCTGCCTAAACAATTACGACCCGACTTGTTATTTTGAGGTTTCACATGTTACACACCATGCTACATAACAAACATAGATTGTAATCACATGTTGTTATGCGGTCTCATGTTACGACATGTGAACAGACATATCGTGTGACCACATATAAAGCGGGTCGTGAAAATCTATCGATTCCCTCCCACTTCTTTCCCCATGTCCTTCTCTTCTTTCCCCGTTTTCACATTTCTTCACCTTAGAAGCCAAACATGCACGAAAGGCAGACAGTACCGCCTGCACACTAAACTAAGAAAGCCTCCCTCCACGGAATAAGCGGCAGAAATCACGCGTTGGAATGCTTCTTTCTACGCTTGGAAAAACAGTAGTGCACGAACACGTGAACTTTTGGCTCCCGCGGAGCAGGCTTTAAAGGTGCACATGTGGTGGCAGCAGGCGGGGGGTGTGGCTGTCACGAAGCACGGTTTCACTCGACACATCTCGGCAACGGTAACCCTACCATCTCTCGTGTACCGGCCAGCTTCAACAACAAACAACACACGTTGCGAGCAGCGAGTCACTCCGGAGGCTTTGAAACCCCGGAGCTTGGCGTCACCGGGGGGGCGGGAAAAGGTGACGCGACCCGCCTTGCCATCCAGCGTGTTTCATTGCTGCCGACAGTTTCGCCCGATCACCGGCCATAAGCACCCAGGCCGTGCCACAACGCGTGAGTGCACAGTACTGCGCCACCCACAACTTTTCCACAAAAAGCCACAACATGTACCCACAATACCTTGTGGCTGTTGTGGCTAGAATCTTTCTTAATAGTACATCTGTACTGACGGGAACATTTCCGGAACAACGGTTGCACATGATAGAGAAAACGAAGCCAACGAAAAAGTGCTAATACAGGAAACCCCCCCCCAGAGAGGTGTATACCCTGTACACGCGAAGAACAAGAAACTTTTGCCTTATCATTTTCATCACCTTTGGTCAGTTGATGCTGATCGTCCGTTGCTTCGTTTATCAGTGCAAGCCCCAACTCCGGAAATGTTCCATTGGTTCCAGTAGTCGCATTATACGCGGAAGAAAAGCTCGTGTCGACGGAATTGATTTCAACCCTGGCATTGGTTATTGCCCACACAAACGACTCCAACCACAATAGCTACAATGTTGACCACGACGTTGGACGTGGGAAAGTTGTGGTGCACAGTACAGTACTGGGGGTGTGCTGAATGTACAGAAACCATCCACGCCCGCTGCCGCTGCCGCCTCTTGCAGGGGCTGATGGTCCGGCGGTCATACAGCTCCTTCTGCCGGAAAAGTGGAGTACGAAGCTTTCTCTCAAACGAAGAAAGAAAAAAGGTCGAAAGTCACCAATTTTGTACGTCCCACGGGATCGTCGGTAACAAACCAGAAGAGGAAAACGAAAAGCACATCTCTTAAGAAACGAAAGCTTGAAAGAGAACAAAGGAACCTGTTCTAAAGCATCGACGACGTGTGCACCCAGTCACGCCCGTGCAAAAACCCGACAACCAACGACCAATAATAACCGACGTTGCATCCATTCTGTCTCGTGACTGTCAAAAAAAAGAAGAAAAAATACTGCTCCCCAAGCAACTCTCGCTGGTAGAGAAAACCCACATTCTTTTTTTTTATTTGGACAACGCGCAATTTGAATCAAAGTGCTGCACACCAGCAGCGTGCTGGCGCCAAAACCGGTTGATTCAGCTCCCCCCCCGTGCTGCAAGTTCTCTTATATACATGTTGGGACAGACAGAATCTATCTAATGACCCATCCATGCTCGTCTTCAGTTAGAAGGCGAGGCTTTTTGGCTACCTTGGAAGACAAGACGACTACTCACCGTCCTGAGTTCCGAATGGAGGAAGATGAGCCATGTCGATCCCCAGCCTGGACCGCACTCGACTTGTATATCATTCCTCTGCACAGTACGCTGTACGGTGGATGGTATGCTATCAGCAGCCATCACTATCTACTCGTACTAGCAGTACTCCGCTACCGGCTGTAGGATGGTATGTGGGTAATACCACCACACACACAGTCCTAGTGGATGTATGCATACACCCAGCTACGTAGTATCCTCTACGGGTACCACACAGCGTAGTAAGGTATATCAGGTCCTCTGCACAGTACGCTGTACTGTGGATGGTATGCCTGCTGCTGCTGCTGCTGGCTAGCACAGTCGATCAGAACCCTTATCAGCACCTGGCTGATCAAGGTAGTAGCAGTAGTATGCGTCGTCTGCCGAAGCAGCCGCAGACAGCAGGCGCAGGGGGCAGGTCTTGCTTTACTTTTCTCGCAAAATAACACGAAAAGCCTCTAGGCAAAAACCCGTTTTCACATCTCTTCCTCATGGAGACGCGCCCCCGGCATCCCGACTGTCCAATCACGGTCGCGAAAGGTTTGTGCCCTATAGTGATGAGGTGGTTGACCAGGCCCTCACGAAACCTTATACACAACACGGCTACGACACGAGGATGCAGCCCTGCTTAGGTGTGCACTCAGCCATCACAGGGCCCCAGATCTCGCTACTTGGCCTGACACACGCTGCCACCCAGAAGGCCGCAGCATGTAACCTTCGCAATGAAGGCACGCGCAGCTGAGTGTACGTAGGCGGTCCATACAACAGCTGCATCCCGAAGGCAAGGGCAGACGCAGCTTGATCCGAGAGCTCGCTAGGGGAGGTGGCGCTGCTCACCTGCCAGTCTGACAACTGACTGCTGCCCATGACGGCTGACCAAGGAAAGAGAAGAAGAAAAAGAAAAAGGCCGCTCCTGGTCCAGGAACGTGACGGTCAACCACAGCTTGCAAAGCTTGAGTCGGAGGCAGCACAGTGCCACAACCCCGTCCGCTCTGACTGTGGCTGACCGTCTTGACGAGCTTGTGTTCAGCGCAAGCCTGAAGGTGCGCCACGCCTTGATGCTTGAGTTTGGGAAATCGGTAGCCACTTGACCCGTAGGCCCGTGGCTCTGCAGAACGCCGAACACGTGAAGCTTGGCTCCCGTGAAGCAGGCTTTCCCTGGTACCTGGCTGACCAAGGAAAAAAAAGTAAAACCTCTGCGCATTCCGGTGAGGCACGGCTCAGAAGGTTCTCGTTGCTCTGCGAAACTGGAACACGTTGGAATTGGTATGTGTGGCCACACAGAAGACTGATTCTGTGTGCGCCGAAGGCGTAACTCCAAAGCAACGACCTGCCTCCTGCCAAAGTCAGCCTTTGCCACCCCCCCCCACCCTGGCATAGTGGTCAAACGATTCACATGCGATACAAATTTTCGGATTCTCGCACAAAAAACACTATAGCTCTAATAATGGTCGCATACAATCGGCATATGTGATAGGATGCGATAATCCACAATCCTATATACTTCCCACGGTTTCATGCGTGCGATAATGCGAATGAAAAATGCGATAGTTGGCGCCAAAAATCCCCAACTGCGATAATATGCGATAATGCGAATCGTTTGGCCACTGTGCCCAGGCCGATCATCGGCCAGGACCACCGCGCACGAGAACACCCACCGCCAACCCGAAAAAAAACGTAGACAACAGCAGCATCACTCTCTCCGAACACACCCCCCCCCCCCCCCCCCCCAAAAAAAAAAAAAAAAGCCAGCTGCAGCTCCAAGCCCGGCCTTCACATGCCGTGGCCATTTCAGTCCGGAAAAGAAGTAAAAAAAAAGTAAAATTACAACGAGAACGGATTGACAGCAGATCCACCACCCAAAGGAAAGGATACCGAGAAACGTCGAAAAACACCGGACGGCGCATCAACCCCCCTGGTTGATTGTCGGCAACACAAGAGGAACGACCCCCTTCTGCGGCAAGGAACCCCAAAAACCCGTTCTGCAAAACCTATTCTGTGCAAACCCATTCCGCAAAAACAAATCTAATCTGCAATCCCAGTCTGTACGCTCACACGCGGCCGTCGAGTACGCGACGGTCCGTCTGAAGGGAAACCCCACCCCCCCCAGTGAAATAGGAAGGTGGTTCGAAACCGTGGAATCACGGTTTCGCGGTTTGGGGAGGGGAAAGGGGGGGGGGGGAGCACAAACAAACAGATGGAATCTGCATTTGGCCCCGAGGGTGGACAGGGACACGCACGCCCGGCAACACTGCACCCCACTTCACCGCTGTCAGACACTCCCAAAGGTGTTCTGTTCCACCGGCGGTCGGAGTTTGACTGGCGTGTCGACGATGGACGTTGCGGTTGTACAATGTAACACAAAAACCGCGAACCTATGAGAAAGGCTTGGCAAAGGGCTGGCTAGTAAGCCGCGCGGTGAAAACCTCCCAAACCGCGAAACCGTGAAAAAAAGTCAAAAAAAAAAAAAAAAAACTCGGCCACCCACCACCACCCCCCAAAGCACCCAAAATACCACAACATAAACATCTAAGCGAACTCATACTCTAAAACGACTGCAATAAAAAAAAAAAAAAAAAAAAAAACGACGTCTATCGTCGACCGCACAAAAAAAAAAAGCCCCCAACCCTAAAAAAAAACAGTCCAACCCCCCCCCCCCCCCCCCCGCCCTTCACCACATTTGATCCTTCAACTGCACTCGCGAAATAGGACTGCTCCGATACTATGAGCCTGAAACCCTCATCTCTCCCCCCCCCCAACGACGTTGTTTAGGCCAAGAGACGAACCGAGAAATCAGTGAGAACAACGGCGAGTCACACCCTCATGAGAGGCAGTGCTTTGCCTAACCATTAAACTAAGATTTCCCCCCCACTCTCGCTGAGTCCAAAAGTAGTAGTAGTAGTAGTTGTCATCTCACCCCCGCAGATACGGGAGTAAAACGGAGCAGTGTTTGCATTCAAACGATTCAAGTGCGGCGGCAGCAGAAACCGTCAAGCCGTGACAGCATTCGGATGAGGTGTACCTTTCGCAAAGGTGGCATCTCGGCCATCAGAACCGACGTATATCGTCGACCGCAAAAAAACACACAACGTTTTCCCACACGATGGTGTGCATCCTCAAAACCTGGAGCTCTTGTAGAGTTACCAGTGACTCCCTTCTACAACGCAGACTTGTTGCAGCTAAAAAGGTTTTGTACGCGCACGGTCAAAACTAAGACAAAAAAAATTGGGATACCCGCCGTTCTTTGTACCGGTAGCACACACGAAAAATGTTGGAGGAAATGAGAAGCTCGTCACCGCAAACTGTGGCGATTTTTCACTTGCGTCCTGAATCCAGCTTTACGTAAAACCGATCAGCAGCGTTTCAACGAATTCGACTCTCTTCCATCATCGTCATCTTCGTCATCGGTTTTGTATCAGCCGCGGTCGTACGGATGACGATTCCCATCGAGGGGCTGGACTCAGGCCCATGCTCACCCTTTCGTTGACCGACACTGTTCCTTCGCTTGTGTCGGTGGCGGTGAGTGGGAGATGCAAAATGATTCAAAGGACCGGCAAATCGGTTTCCGACAAACCCCCGTACGATCAGTCCCGCCGCCATCTTCCTTCCGCTCAGTAGGTTTGCGCAGCGAAGCCCAGCTCTAGTGCACAGAGGACGCGTGACCAATTCACACGATTCGGCGGTTTGTGACACAGCGTTTTGAAACCGTCTAAGGAAGAGTTGCACAACCGGCTGATGCAAAGCTGATGATGATGATGGTGACGATGATGATGATGGGAAGAGAGAGAGAGAGTTGTTTCCTGCGACGACAGGGGGAGAGGTGCTATTTTCAACGGTGCACATGCGGCGCTGGAAGGCAGAAGCCCCCGTGTGATGAACAAGGGTGCGGAGATGTGCCAGCACTGCCCCTGTGCCATTGGCATTGGGCTTTGGATTTCTGGTGCCGCCCGGTTTGGGTTTCTGATGTTTTCCCTTTAAGGAATTGCCTTGTGGCGGTGATTCTGCCTTGTTTTTGCATTATGCAGCCATTATTTCAGCCTAAACAAGCACCGAAACGACGGCGTCAACGACAAAACCGCACCCAACAAACAGTCAAAAGATCTGCAACTCCCCCCTTCCCCGAGGAACCTCTGAACTTATGCCCTGATTTGTCCGGGTCGCAACAATACAAATCCGGATTTTTTGGCCGGGCGGCCAGAAGAAAAAGATCGCAAAAATTGGTCCCCCGTCTGGAACCGAAAAAGGAAGAAGTCCAACGTGCGTTCGGTCGCCGGGGGGAAGCCTCTTTGCAAGGTGACACGCAAAAAAAATAAATAAAAATAAATAAATAACGCGCTTGTCCTAACTTAGGAAGGATTTGAAGGTGATACGCAAACGCTGTCACGACACCGCCGGCCCTCCCGGCCCCCTTCAGTGGCCTGCGCAAAAAAAAAAAAAAACAGCCCCTGCCAACAAAGATTCGACTGCCTCCGGTGAGCTAGTCTAACGCACACTCACCCACACCCAGTCTCAATACACGAGACCCGCTTCCGAAAAAAGGAGAAGAAGAAAAGAAGAAAAGCAAAAAAAAAAAACACAACAGCAAGCAGACGATTGACGACGTGAGTGGGCATGGAATCAGGACCGATGCTGCCTAACCTCCACCACTTCTCGTGACAGGAACTACTACCGTTACTCACCTCTTCACCACTTTATGCCGGACTACAATTCTTACTCGCCACTTCACCGCTTCGCGTGTCATCATCACTGGCGAACGCCTATAATATTAGACGAGGCCAAACCCCCCATTTGAACACAATCAGGGCGAGTGCCCTGAGTTTTTTAACTGATTGCTCAGACACGGTTGTAGGGGCCTTCTCCCCGTGACGGATTCGCCTGTGCTCTCGTAGCACGGGTGGTCCTGGCTGTGGCGAGCTACGAACAGCCGCCTGACAAACCAGACTCACACCGCTGTCCTGTCTGCAGACACTCGGGTTCCGCGCTGATGATGATGGTCCGCCTTATGTGTCCGTGGCTTAAAGGACCGGCACACGGCGCAGACGGGACCAGTGCGGTGTTGAGCATATACCCATTCCAAGCACGTTCTTGCAACCCCCTTTGAACTAATAAAATGCTTTTCGACGTCACCCCATCCTGTATGTCGGCCCCGAAACCCTTTCTGTGCGGCCAAAACGGGGTCTAAACGGTTTCTGGCGTTAAGTGGAGGTAAAGGGGCCTCAGAAGGCCCACAAGCGGTCCCGGATGGGGGTTTTGGTATCTTATCATAATATAGCGCATTATAAGAATTTGTTCAGGTCCTTTGGTGGGTGGGTGCTTCAAAGTCATTGTACAGGCGTTACCCTACCTGGGGCCTCAGAATCCAGAAAAACAGCGTTTTGTGCTCAAAAAAAGGCTCGCCGAGAGCATACGAGCTCGAAATCGGCTCGCAAACATGGTTTTTGGGGGGGTGTAGGTCCTTTACCCCACTTGCCCAGTATCTTACTATGCCAGAAAACATCTGCCCAAACCCCCCCCTTTTGGCATCGTCTCATATTAAGGCAACTAAAGGCAAGCATCGAATGAGTGCTTTTCGTGGCATGCACGTGTGCTTCGTAAACGCGGCGATGCGTGTCGTTTCGGCAGCACCTGCCTGACAATTCGCGTCATGGGCCTCCCATCGCCATAATCGAATCGGTGTGCTGATAGTGGCTGAATTTTTTTCGCGATTCTGAGCCGTGTCCTTCGCAGTTTCGCGTTTCCGGGCCCCGTGATGACGCAGTACCTCCGGTTAGCCGTCATCAGGAGTGCGCCAAGGATACTCTGTCCTGCAACCACAGGTACCGTTTCCTCACGCCAGGCCCTGCCTTGGCGTGTAGTGAGATTCCGGGAATGGGGGTGTGAGGTGTATTTCGTGGCTTGAATGAAGGAGTGTGTGTGTGTGTGTGTGTGTGTGTGTGTGTGTGTGTGTGTGTGTGTGTGTGTGTGTGTGTGTGTGTGTGTGTGTGTGTGTGTGTGTGTGTGTGTGTGTGTGTGTGTGTGTGTGTGTGTGTGTGTGTGTGTGTGTGTGTGTGTGTGTGTGTGTGTGTGTGTGTGTGTGTTGTGTGTGTGTGTGTGTGTGTGTGTGTGTGTGTGTGTGTGTGTGTGTGTGTGTGTGTGTGTGTGTGTGTGTGTGTGTGTGTGTGTGTGTGTGTGACGTACTCGAGTTCATGCTTGCCTTGGGTTTCACAGTTGACACAGTTGAACAAAGACCATCGGCACAGTGGCGGAGCCAATGTTGCCGATATTCGAAGGAGTTCGGAAGGAGAAGAAACGTACGTATGTCGTGGCGACTGAACAGCTAAAAAAATTCACTCAAAAAAAAAAAAAAAAAAGCAGCCGAAAGAAATTCAAGAAAAGCATATATACCGCTACGACAACCCTGCAGGGAAGCCCTTTCGACGATGGTCACCCGGGGACTTGAAAACCCCCGCAGAGCTGTCACTCTCTAAAGCTGACCATCATTTCTAAACCCGTGCCGTCGGGGAGAAAAATGAAAAAAAAAAAAAAAAGGTAAATCATGTCGGCAACACAAGGTGCCTCCTCTCCACGCGGCAGCTTGAACAAGCTTCGAAAGAAAAATGATACTACGGGAGGACGGTTCCAAAAGCGTACACTACTACTACTACTACTAAACACAACAATGAATGAAAGAAGCTAACCCCAAGCAATTTCAGCCGGTCGAAGAAACTGGAGGAACCCTAGGCTAGGGCGGGGGGGGGTGAAAAAAATTGTTTCATTTCGATGTGCTCTGGCGCGCCTTGTCTGTTCCGCCCTTCGTGAGCCCAGCATCGGGTCGTTTTCTTTTCCTATTTCTGTTTCCTCTCGTCGACGCACGCTGCTGTTTGCATCCGGATCGGTATCGCCACACACACGGGTTGCCTTGCGTCACTCGTTTGTTTGTAAAGAGTGCCGTGTTCTTGATCTAGACCTGTTCAGAACTGACGACAGTTAAAACCACTACCTACATGCCACCACCACCGTTTCGGATTCTTTTCTTTTTGAATCTGAAGTTGCCATTCAGAAAGTTAGACTTTTAAAGAACAGCACCTCACCACACCCACCTCCTGCTTAGACTGCGGACTTCTTTTCTTTTTCTCCCCTCAGGACGTAGCTTTCGCTAATTGGAAGCTGAAGTTTCCCATCAAGGTGTTTGCCGCCGCCGTAGGCCGCGCAGTCGCGAGGAAGAAGAGGGCCCGCAGCGCTACAAGGCGGCGATCCCCCGCGAGACGAGCTCACCCGCCGGCCAGAGCGCCCGCTGCAGCACCAACTCCGGTGCTACCACTCACTGTAGCAGAGCCGCGACCTGCGGCGCGCCTCCGGAGCGACTTACGCCCGCCGTAGCAGTGCGAAGAGAAGTGAGGAGACCGGAAACTCCCCGGAGAGATGGTCCCTGCACTCTAACTCGTCTCTCTCTCTCTCTCTCTCTTTTTTTTTTTTTGCCCCTGTCTGCGTTTTCACGTTTCTGTCAGAATTATGATCTTGTTGGAGAGCCATCTTGCGTATGCTCCCGCCCCAGTGAGGGATAGTCTTCCCTTTAAAAACAGACGTACAGAAACGGGGAAACCCGTCGCTGCTTCCTCGCCTGCACGCCCATTGCATCACAAACCAGCCCAGCAACAGGCTCGAAGGTGTCAGTAAGCCACCGGAATACGAAAAAAAAAAAAAAAGAGAAGAGAAACCAACAAAGAAGACAGACGGTCACCTACTGCGGCACCATACTGAGGAGGGCCTACCGTAAGTACGGTATGTGGACAATGGCCGAAACCACGAATGACCAACAACCAAGGTACCGACCGATCCTCTTACCTCGTGCAACCACCACTCTTACGACACTCAGAGCACAAAGGATATCTCCCACAACGACGAAGGTCACCCGGTGACTTTAAAACCCCGGAGTTTCAAGCGAACTTTCACTCTAAAGAAACTCCCCACATCCCTCCTCGTCTCTCAAAATCAGCCGGAGACGGTTTCTTTTGATTTTTTTTAAAGGAAGAAGAAAAAAAAAAAAAAAAAAAACACCGACTCTCATACAGCAGCACGGAACTTGAGAAATGAGATAGGTGAATACAACGAGCATTCCCCGTGGCAGGGCTGTCTGCGGTATTATGGTACGATGCCACAAGGGGAGTGGGGGAGGGTGTCATGAACGAGAGCGTAGGGATGCGAGCAACGCCAGGTAGTCGGGCCAATCTCAACGATTGAGAAGTCGAAAGCTCGTGTGCGGTGGAGTGATTCGTCAGGCTGGGGGTGATCCAATTTACTGTTTATCAGAAATCTTCACAACTTTTCGTCATCTTGTTGCGTTAGTGGTATGGTCCTTTGACAGAGTGAGCCGATGCCTCTCATCTCACCTTTAAAACACGGCTGAGTCACGCATGCTCTTGACAGATGCTAGCGTCCGACATTTCGCACGCGCTTCGCAGTCGTTGGGTGGTATTGACAAGGGGTTTCATCGGACACCGTCTTGTTGCGTTAGTGGGGAGTCATTTGCATGCAAATGAGTACCAACCTTTCACAATCCGTGTTGACCCATGCTTTGCAAAGTTGCGAAAAGTTGCAGCAAGGTGTACTCATTTATTTGCAAATGACCCCAAGGGGCCGTGCCAAGCCGAAGAAGAGTCCAAAAGCGAAGCAACAACACCAACACGGAGACGTAAACCGAAGGCAGTCAAGCAGACCTCGGGGGAACCTGCGGCGGTGAAGTAACGAAGCTCATCCGAGTGTCCGATGAAACCCCTTGTCAATACCACCCAACGACTGCGACGTGCGTGCGAAATGTCGGACGCTAGCGTCTGTCAAGAGCATGCGTGACTCAGCCGTGTTTTAAAGGTGAGATGAGAGGCATCGGCTCACTCTGTCAAAGGACCATACCACTAACGCAACAAGATGACGGAATTCTGTGAAAACTTCTGCTAAGAATTCTCAACACGAACTGTAACTCTAAAAAATAGGTGGATCACCCCAGGTTGATCGTTGACGAACGAGGCCTCGATCCCATAAGTCGCTCACCCCGCTCATCGTACCCACACAGAATTTCTTCTGCCCCATCGTCTGGGTTCTGCCGAATCGCTGAGCTAAGACTCTCTACCCCCAGGCATCTTGTTAAGAACCATCCATCCATCCATCAGCCGGCTGACCCCCCCCCCCTCAGGCTATTTTCACTGTGGAGGGGGGAGACGCTACCTGTCACTCTCTAAGGTGGTCACCACGGTGGGCGGTCAGAAAAAAAAATTTTTTTTTTGCCCCAAATACCCCAAATACCACACTTTGGAAAATTTTTGTGGGCCCACTTTTGGCAGGGAATTTTGACCATTTCACCTTAGAGAATTTGACCACCCAGCCTCCAAGGCAACTGCACTGTGGAAGGGGGGGGAGGGGTCTGGTTTATCCGGCCATCCGGCCAAAGTGGCTGATTCTTAACAAGAGCGCTGTCTCCCCCCCCCTTTGTCATCGTCTCGTATGCTTTCTGAGAGCTCAGTCTCACCGGCTTCCGCACCCGACGTGTATGGAGCCCCGAGTTCTGTTTTGTTGCGTCTGACGGCACCCGAAAAAGAAAGCCTTTCGCAAATACGTCCAGACATCCTGGAAACCATGCACGAACTATCGTGAACCCTGTGCCAGATCGAAGACGGTGAACTACTTGAAGACCGAATAAATTCTCACCGTCGCCTTCGGGACCGCTACAAGCATGAGTATTGCGAGAACTTTCTCTTTAAAAAAAAACAAAAACAAAAAAAAAAACATAAAAAAAGAAAAGAAACCGGTGATTGGTTTACGTTGCAGATTCAGACCGACAACGGTCTCAACCGGCTAACCGGGCAGGGATTATCCTGCATGGTGAAAAAATTATTTCTGCACCAAAAAAAAATAGTATTCTCAAACAGGCCGGTTAAGAAAGGTTTTTTAACCACAGGAGTTTCTGGTGAAAACTTTTTTGTGCAGAGGCATGAAGGCTAGAGGACCCGCAAGACCCACAAGTGGGGTCTACAACAAGGTGGCGAAGCAGCAAAACCCACGAATGTCGCGTGCCAGGCTTCCAGGTCATCAAAAAAAACCTCGCTCAACGTGAAAAAAAAAAAAAAAAAAAAACCGCGAAACACAGCGTTTCCAGGAAGAATGTAGGAAGGGGAGGCATCGGCTCTGTCAAAGGACCATACCATTGGGATTACAAGCCGCGGGTTGCCTTGGAACAAAGTTGCGGAGGTGTTCCAGCTCCCGTGCCCCGAGCCACCGAAGCGACAGCGTTGACCAAAACGCCCCCAGAACCACTCCCCCCAGAAACGGTCTAGATCTGCAAAACCCCAGGAACCTCGCAAGACACCAAACTGATCGTCCTTCGGGATCGACGGTAAATACAAACACAGGAAAGAAAACAGAAAAACAACAACACAAAAGAATGAACGTGGGGGGCCCAAGACTACACTCCCCGAAGGAAAGTACTTGGTGTCGGTCACAAACAGTCCCGGACATGGCTAGCCGTAACCCATAACGAAAGCGTGCACTAAATATACAACCCGTAACCATATAGCCCTTTCTTGCTCTAAGAGAACCCACTCATGAACGGTCACACGGAGACCCTAAAACCCCGGAATCTCAAGCGAACTTCAACTCTGAAGAAGAAGAAAAAGAAAAAGAAGAAAAAAGAAAAAGAAAAAGGCCGCTCCTGGTCCAGGAACGTGACGCTCAACCACAGCTTGCAAAGCTTGAGTCGGAGGCAGCACAGTGTCACAACCCCGTCCGCTCTGCCCTGTGGCTGACCGTCTCGACGAGCTTGTGCTTCAGCGCGAGCGCCAAGCCCCAAGGTGCGCCAAGCCTTGATGCTTTACTTTGGGAAATCGGTAGCCACTTGACCCGTAGGCCCGTGGCTCTGCAGTACCGCCGAACACGTGAAGCTTGGCTCCCGTGTAGCAGGCTTTCCCTGGCACCTGACTTTAACAGGGGATAAGCTTCTATATCCACATTTGGACCGTCGGTCAGAATTTGGAAAGGCCGCCGGAAAAAAAAAAAAAAAAAAAAAAAAAATGGCACTACCGTGACTGCATCGTCCCCCAGGCGCCGGCAGCGGTGGCCAATGTGCAATTGGAGGGGCAACCACTGCACCAGCAAAGGCTACAGAAGGAGTGCACGCAGGGGGAATCCCACTTCCCAGCACCAGTAGAAGTGGCCAGTTTGGATGCAAGTTGGACGGGCACGGGGGAAAGAACAACAGCTCTGCATGACACATCACGTGCGACACCGGCAGGCGAGCCAGCTCAGTGCAAAAATTGCAGAAAAACAGTGAAAACGCAAAAAAGCCGCTATCGGTCCAAATTTGGAAAATGGGCCGGAGACCAAGCTAATGCCCTGGACTTTAACTAAAAAAAAAAAAAACACCCGAAAGGAGCCCATCATCTTGAAGCCAACGCAACTTTCCGGACGGGCGAGACCCCCTGCCAAACGGACCCATCCACCCTCCTAGATGCGCCAGTCTGGCACGATTTGTCAACGTGGGGGGGAAGGGGGAAAGGAAACATACATCGATAATGGGCACATTAGATTTCAGTGTGCTTTTACCGGTTTCATTGTAGCAAAGCCATCTTTCACAATAAAGCAGTCAATCGGGCAACGTTTCACTTAAGTTTCTGCCTCGGCACCGTGCTTTCAAAAGCGAGGATCCTCAGTACCGCCGAACACGTGAAGCTTGGCTCCTGCGTGGCAGGCTGTTCTCGGTACACTGGTGCTCGCAATTGAAGGGGAGCCCCTGTGTGATGCAGTGCCGCCCCTTTGACAGCATGACCTCCCCCAGCGCGGCTCTGTCGTTCGAAGGGAATAGGACCTGGGTACCTTGCGCACATAGTCTCAGCCCCGCAATTCGCCGTGTGTCGCAAACAGCGACCAATACCCTCCGCCGACGAAGGCTTGATGCTAGCATCAAACATATCAAACATGCGTGAGAGGCAGTATTCTGCCTGAACATTAAACTATTGTTTTTCCCCCTCGTCCGGCTGTTTCCCATGGCCATCCCCATCTCACGGCACATCATCGACTCCATCTGATGACACCGGTCTCTTCGCCGGAAACCCCTGCGCCGCTTCAGGTGAGCCGGTCCACCCGCTGGCTGATAGACTACAGATAGCCTGTGATAGCCTATGATTTTTTGACTTGAGTCTTAACCACAAACGGACGAACGACGACTTGTGGCATAGGTAGTTAGCGAGCATCTGCAAGAGGCCACGGGTGTGTTAATTTCGGGGAAATGGACTGTTCAGGGCAAACCTTGGGTCATACTCACAAGGGGGTTTCGCAGGCCATTGAAAGATTTCGTGGCAGACCTTTCAAGTGCGCGTGGACGGAGGGTCTGGAGAGGCGCTGTATCCTGGGCAGAGATACCCTGCAAGCGCTGCGAGGGCTCGAGGTGTCGGCAGGAGAGTACACGAAGGCAGAACACGGAAAGGTACAAGCAGAGCGCAGGGAAGACGGGGAGAGACTAGGAAAATTCGATTTCAAAAAATGGTACCCATCGGACGAGGAAAGGGGACCTCGACGCTCAATGAATAATGCAAGTGACCCACGACGGGCACACCCCTCCGTCCGTATGTTGTTAACCACTTAAGGACGGAGGGGGGCAGGGTTAATTTGGGAAAAGGGGTGGCTCCATGGCGAATCTCAGGTATCCGTTGGAGCTCGGAGCAGGATTTTCTGCCCGGGTGAAGGAAGTCCACACAAAGATTTGTGTCGGATCTTTCCGATACAGCAAACAGCGACCACTTTCGACCATTATTTGGCCTCTCGCCCGCGAACGTGACACCCGCGAACTTTCGTGAGTTAACTACCACTACAGTGGTAGTTCGTCCGGAAGTGATTAAGATTAATATTCACCGACTAATGATATACTGTGAAACAGAGCCTCTCGCTACCTTACACGACCGCCTCACGCTCTTGCTTTAGACCGCAGAATATCTATGGCCCTGCGTTCGTCGCTAGGTGACTGCCCCTTCGATCGTACCGACTACAATGGCCTGTGATAGCCTATGATTTTTGTCGTATAAGATGGGCTCAGCTTCAGGCGTCACACAAGGAAGCCTCCATTTGTTCTCCCTGGTTCCCCCACAACCCGTATGCTATCAGCGGAGACAGCAAAAGTAAATGATAGGGAACGTGTCAGTTAGACTTTGCTTGTTAGTTAGACGGCGGACACTTGCCGGCATAGCGGAGAAAAAGATTTTCTTACCTTTTCGGAAGTTTTCCTTATCCCTCAAAACCAGCCAATAACAACGGCTCTCCCCCACCTTTATATTTTTTGATGGGCTCCGTGGCTGTGTCCTGTCGGCTACTGTGACCGACGCCCCCCACCCCCCTGTTTATCCCCGTGGCGGACATGTGGCAGCACGGCAAACCATAAAAAATATGTCCCGAGAACCCCCCCCCCCCAAACCCAAGAAACATTTTCCCCCCTTTCCTATAGACAGCATCTTCCTCGAAGAAGACTTGATGCTAGCATCAACCATGCATGAGAGGCAGTGCTCTGCCTAAACATTAAACTAAGATTTTTCCCCCTCCCCATGCCGGACGTTGTCCGCCAAAGTCTAACTGACACGTTTCCAACGCAAAAAAAAAAGGAAAATATATAAACGAGGACAAAAAGCTAATCAAAACACTGGATTCTTGAAACAATGTCTCAAAAACACAGAACAGGAAGAAGAATAAACGCTAGAGAGAGAGAGCGGACATTCGGGAAACAAAGCCAACCCAAACAACTGCCAGTAGAGAAAACCTTCTTGGAAGGAATCAAGCCGCTTTCGGGTGGGTCGACCGGGGGAAATATGTGAGCGTCTTTCTATTGCCTGATAATTTTAGGCTTTTTTCAGAACATGACCAGCTGGGTCCAGACTGGGGGCAGACCGGGGCCAAAGCACCCCAAAAACTGTTTTGTGGGTTCGTATCCACGACAGTAGGGCCCTGTGATATGGGTCCCATATTGGACCATATTACGACCCACGGCATGCTCGAGGTCGGATCTCGGGTAGCAGGTCGGTGTATATATACTACGCGCGCGCGTAGGCCGCAGACACAAGCGTTTCTGGCCCCGAGGTCGGGAGCTCAGACCCAGATATCGGGGATATCGGGTCCTGGAGCACCACCTGAGGGCCAGTACGCTGTCTGCATACACCACCAGCTGCAGCACGTGTGCACTACGCGTAGTAGCTACATGCTGTATACTTAGGTAGTACGTGTATACATGCATGCATGCACGTGTACACTGTACCACTACGTATGCACAGAGGTACGCTATGTGCTGGTATCACGAGATACCGGCATCAGCAACCTCATCACGAGCTCGTGCATCTGCTGCTGCAGAGCAGGGTCCCATGTTAAACAAGCCGCGGTTACTTTTGTACAAAGTTGCGACAGGTGGGTCAGCTCCGCCCCGAGCCACCGACACGAAAGCGCTGACCAAACCGCCTCCCCCCACAAACGGTCAACATCTGCAAACCCCTTGAACCTCTGGACTAATACCCTGAACGCGAGATAAAAAAAAGAAAAATAAAAAGACGCTCCCCGCTGCAGCAGGGACCTCATTTTTTAGTACTAACAATCTTGCGGGTTTGCCCTTCAATGCATTGTGCAGGCTAAAAAGACGTAGACACAGCGTGTTTTGGTGGTTGATCAGAATTTCTGACGTGAACATGACCCAGGGTTCCCCCTGTACGGCACAAGGGGGCCAGGAAAGCCCCAGCTGCAAAGCCTGTGCGCGCAAGGAAAAGGAGCGCGCGACGACAAACGAACGAACGAGAAGTCGAAAGCACAGATGTAACAACATCCACCGAGGGGTCTCCGCTACAGTACCTTCATTTTACTTCACTTTAGCCATACTTCAACTTCCTTGTACGACAGGGGTGAGGACAACTCCTGCTGCAGAGCCTGTGCTCACAAGGAAAAGACGTTGACAAAAGAACGAACGAGAATTCGAAAGCACAGATGTAACAACGTCCACCGAGGGGTGCCGAAGAAATGAAAGCGGTTCATTTTCCCCTGCACAACATAGGGGCCAGGAACACCCCCTCCTGCGCAGCCTGCGCGCACAAGGAAAAGGAGCGCCCGACGACAAACGAACGAACGAGAAGTCGAAAGCACAGATGTAACAACATCCACCGAGGGGTTTCCGCTGCAGTAAATTTACCTTCATTTTTCCTTGTACGGCAGGGGTGAGGACAACTCCTGCTGCAAAGCCTGTGCTCACAAGGAAAAGACGTCGGCAAAAGAACGAACGAGAATTCGAAAGCACAGATGTGACAACATCCACCAAGAGGTTTCTGCTGCAATACCTTCATTTTTCCTTGTACGGCATGGGGCCAGGAAAACCCCTTGCCGCAGAGCCTGCGCTCACAAGGAAAAGACGCCTGACGACAAAAGAACGAACGAGAATTCGAAAGCACAGATGTAAGCACATCAACCGACGGGGCGCCGAAGAAAATGAAAGCGGTTCATTTTCCCCTGCACGGCATAGGGACCAGGAACACCCCCTCCTGCGCAGCCTGCGCGCACAAGGAAAAGGAGCGCCCGACGACAAACGAACGAACGAGAAGTCGAAAACACAGATGTAACCACATCCACCGAGAGTACCTTCATTTTTCCTTGTACGGCAGGGGTCCCCGCTGCAGAGCCTGCGCTCACAAGAAAAAGACGCCTGACGACAAAAGAACGAACGAGAATTCGAAAGCACAGATGTAACCACATCCACCGAGAGTGCCTTCATTTTTCCTTGTACGGCAGGGGTGAGGACAGCCCCCGCTGCAGAGCCTGCGCTCACAAGGAAAAGACGCCTGACGACAAAAGAACGAACGAGAATTCGAAAGCACAGATGTAACCACATCCACCGAGAGTGCCTTCATTTTTCCTTGTACGGCAGGGGTGAGGACAGCCCCCGCTGCAGAGCCTGCGCTCACAAGGAAAAGACGCCTGACGACAAAAGAACGAACGAGAATTCGAAAGCACAGATGTAACCACATCCACCGAGAGTGCCTTCATTTTTCCTTGTACGGCAGGGGTGAGGACAGCCCCCGCTGCAGAGCCTGCGCTCACAAGGAAAAGACGCCTGACGACAAAAGAACGAACGAGAAGTCGAAAGCACAGATGTACCCACATCCACCGAGATTACCTTCATTTTTCCTTGTACGGCAGGGGTGAAGACAGCCCCCGCTGCAGAGCCTGCGTTCACAAGGAAAAGACCTGACGACAAAAGAACGAACGAGAAATAACGCTAGAGAATTCGAAAGCACAGATGTAAGATCCACCGAAGGGCGCCGAATTCCGGCGAGTGCGCGCACTTGTACAAAGGGGTTGTTACCCCCGTTGCCAACCCGAGGAAACAAAAATATCGTAAATTCAAACCCCTCGCTGAGCCTTGGTGTCCGAGAATGTGAGCCTTGTGGCCGGTCATCTCCTTATTCGCTTCATTCGAAAGAGTGGGGTTTGCTGCAATCAGGAGAAGCCCGGACGTTGATTTGAAAAAGCGACGCCAGCTGCCTAGGCTTTCGGTGCACTGCCAGCGTTCTTTTAGAGTGAAGCTTTTGTTCGAAAAGGAAGCTGTGGGTTTGCGCGAGACCGGTTGTGTTGTCCGAGTTCACGCTGCGCCGTTGCTGCGTGGTGGACGTCGGTGCTGGTCTTGATCTCACCCTAAGTGGCTGTTAGCATCTCCAACCTCTCTGAAAGACAAATCATCAGATATTGCACAACCGATGAGCGTTCGTGGCAGCTCCACGAGAATCGTTGCTCGGGGGTTGCTTGCGCGCCATCGGTTTTGCATCACGCAGCGGCGAGAACGAAGCAGTGAACAGATGCGAGGATGGGGACAGTATTATCAGCACGAAAGAATCGTCCGAAAAAGCGCGTGTATTGTTCTTTTTTTTTTTTTTTTTTCTTGTTGTTTTATTTTCCTCCACCCGCCCGCTCGCGCGAGCTACGAGGGCACGAACCTCTTTCCTTTTCCTCTTTCTCAATTTCGCGCTGCGAGCTACGAGGGTCGAAAAATACAACCAGCCCCTTTTCTTTTTTAGAAACATTTTCTCCTTTCCTCCTTTACTTTGATCATAGGTGTCACGGCAAGTTTTGGCAGCCGCTGCTTAACAAGAGTGCATGCTAATCCATGTGGTTCATGTACTTAAAAGAACTCAATGCTTAACAAAATTTGACGTGGGCGGCTTTGGATTTACATCCGGATGACACCTCAATACAAAAAAAGTTGTCGACAACAAACAAGTAAAAGAATAAAACAAAACTACGCATTTCTTTTCCTGTATTTCAGGCCCCGCATGCCCCACCGAAAGCAATCGAAAAATAAAACAAAAGAGCCCCTTATCACCTTTGCACGGTGTCACGGGATGTTTGACAGCCGCTGCTTCGCAATGCAAACCTACCCCCTGTGGTACCTGCGTTTCGAGTTCACACTGCTTAACGGCGGCGTCGTAACTGCACCAGCTTCGGAAAAAAACCATTTGCACACTTAACCATCGGTGGCAAGAAGACGTACAAAAAACCCTTGACCCAAAATCAAAACATCTGCAGAACAGCATGAAAAGCCTCCAGGCAAACCCCCCGTTTTCACGTTTCTTCTTTTTCAAGAGCAACACACCTCCTCTCCGCTCTAGGGGGTGAAAAGCGAGACCGACTCTACCTGCACGCCGTGTCTGACTATTGTATTGACACCAATGCTACGTTTTCCTTTTAAAAACAAAACAGAATTCTTTGTGCCCCCAATACCCAGCCTCAATGGTCAACCGGAGACCCTAAAACACCGAACCTCTAAACCACAATAAACGCTAAAAAAACCACTCTAAAAACCACCGGAGTATCAAAAGCAACAAAAAAAAAAAAACCGTCCCACGGGATCGTCGGAAACACAAAAAAACACTACAGAGAGACGATTCAATACTGTTACTGCAGTATTATTATCATTATCCAGTGTCCCTGGGGGGGGGGGGGGGGGGGGGGGGGGAGTGCGACGTGAAGCGTTGCAAAGCATGGCCATAGGGACGATGCTAGCGAAACTTAAGCACCGGCAATTGCTGTGGGCCCGGCCAGACAACACGTGGGCTTCTCCTTGGAGACGCGGCGGACGTGTTCTCTGCTATTTTTTGTCCTGCGCCTATGAGCTTTTTTTTTTTTTGTGCTAACTATGCATTGTTGGTACTAAAAATTAGTAGTTGGCAGCGTACTACATGAAACTTACCAAAGCAGGTGAGTTCCGCTAGTGCGCACAAACAAAAGAAACGCCGTACTAATTTTTTGGCCGGAGCACACCGCAGAGACTACTCGACGAACGAGGTAATAATCCGGCGATATTTCTTTTTCCTTCTACCTGGGGGTGTGTAATAATTTTGTCCCCCCTCCAAATTTCAAAAAATTGGCGAGGGGTGGCAATTTCAAACGTAGGGGTGACAATTACGCACGCCACCGTGTATGCACTGTAACGAGGCAGTCTACCCTTGTCCCGAGTGTGTGTATACACGATATCGTTTGATTCAATGAAGTTACCACCCCTAGGTTTGGAATTGTCAACCCCCATCCATAGGGGTGACATTTTGAAACGTTATCTGGGGGGTGACAATTGCACACGTCACCCTAAGTACAAAAGAAAGGAAACGTTTCCAATCCGTGTAAAAGAGGGGGGGGGGGGGAAACAAGGAATTCCCAAAAAAAAAAAAAAAAACCCCAAAAAAACAAACCCAAAAAAACAAAGCTTACCCAAATAACTTCCGCCGGCGGAGAAAACCCGCCGAAAGAAAATCAACCGCCTTCGGGTGGGCTAATTTGACACTTGCTGTCGGTGCAGGGAACAGTCCTGTTTGGTTACTGCATTCTTTTTCGCCTAAATAAATTTTTTTTATAACTTTCACTCTATAAAATCGCAAACGGTGAAAACGGATTCTTTGACACACAGGAATCCCTGGTAAAAAAAAAACAACACACACCCACCCACACCCGCCACGCACTCAGGTAAAAGTAAAAACTTTCACTCTACAATAAAGCAAATACGCATCTCTTCGGAGAACGTTGAGCCTTGGGGAACCAAGGCTACAGGACTGCCAGGGTGGGGGGGGGGGTCAAGAACAGGGGGGGGACGACGAATTCTGGCTGTGTACAGAATTTCAGCAGGAAAACATACGTATTTCTTCAACCGGGACCTTTCCAACTCCCTCCAGTGGCTAGTAGCCGATACTCGCCGTCGTGAGGAAAAATGAATAAATGAGAAGAACGCCGTCACAGGGCAACCTACAGAGTTTTCTTTTTTACATAAGCGCCAGCTTGAAAGGAAATGCTCGATGATGCTGCCCGACAAAGAACAGAAGGGATCCCAAGTGCTGTAACTACCGAACCACGTGTTGAACGGACGTGAGGTCATGCGGGTCTACCCCTACACGACAAATCACACAAACACAACAGGTCAAAGTCCTGAGTGAGAAAACAACACACGGTGGTGTAAGCGAAGAACAAATGGATGCCGGAAATTGCGTCAGCTGACAAAAACCAAGTACCAAGAAGACCGACAGTCACCTACTGCGTCACCATACTGAGGAGGTCCTACCGTAAGTAAGGTATGTGGACAATGGCCGAAACCACCAATGACCAACAACCAAGGTACCCACCGATTCTCTTACCTCGTGTAACTACCACTCTTACGACACTCAGAGCACCAAGGATATCTTCCCTTAACGACGAAGGTCGCCCGGAGACTTTAAAACCCGGAGTTTCGAGCGAACTTTCACTCTAAAAAAAATTGCACTCTAAAATTCACTCTTGGGTACACCAAAAAGATTTCAAAAGCCCCGGAGAGGGTGGGCATCCCGGATTTACTGTTCTATTTCCCTTGTTCCTCGTTCGTTCACGAGAGTCCCTCTTTCCTGTTGAACGGTCTTTTTTGGGCGAAAAAAAGCCGGCCTTTTTTTTTTTTTTTTGCGGGGTGTTTTTTTCGGAAAATACTTTTTTGGTGTCATAAAAGGCCGGCTTTTACTCAGCGGGAACACTGCCAGCACCCCCCACTTCTTTTGTTGCTGACCCTCTGTTCAGCCACCACTTCAAACGGTATTTTTTTTTGTCAGGTTCTCCCGCAAACGTCGTTTCGGCTTTTTTTGACGGCTACCGTGGCTGTATTGGATGACGGGTAAAACACACATGAACCAGTCTAGGAAGCCTCTCCTGACAAGCCGAAGAGAAAAAGAAAAAATGTAGTGCGTAAATGACAGAAGGGTCGCAGGCCAAACTCTTTCGCAAGATTCCTGCTCTGTCGAACGGGAACTCGAGACCACCGTTAAACCAAGACACAAAGACCCGCGCTAGCTTTCACTCCAGAAAAAAGATAGAGCATAACGTGTGCGGCTTGCGGAAGCCCTGAGCGAGCCAACGAAAAAAAACAGAAACGAGAAGAAAGGAAAGAAGGGGGGAAATGAGCCAAAGAAGAGTAAATAAAAACGCGCGCACACACACACACACACACACACACACACACACACACACACACACACACACACACACACACACACACACACACACACACACACACACACACACACACACACACACACACACACACACACACACACACACACACACACACACACACACACACACACACACACACACACACACACACACACACACACACACACACACACACACACACACACACACACACACACACACACACACACACACGCACCCGCACACCACCACTGCACACGCCTCTACCATTCACCCGTCTTTTTCATCACACGGGCACTTCATTGCTCTCTCACAACCCCATTCGCACGCGGGTTGCGGTACGAAGATATCCATTTTGCCCGAAGCCTCTACTGGCAACGGGAGACTTTGACACCGGCATTAAGCCTTCAAAACACTGTTATAAACTGCATTCATCGAAGGCCGCCCGTAGACTCTAAAAGAAAATGAGAGAGCTCAGCGCGCTCTAAAATAAGTCGAATGGTCGGCAATAGGCAACAAAGACACACACACACACACACACACACACACACACACACACACACAAGCACACTAACTGCCACTAGATACGGTACGCACACTACTGCCAATACCTTAAAGGAACCTTTACGGCGTTGGTCACCTCGGAGACCTTAAACCCGCGAGTCTCTAAGCAAACTTACACTCTAAAATTACCTAACTTCTCAAAGAACCCGCCCCGCCTCAATTGAAGACCTCCTCATCCGACACAAACCAGTCCAACTTGACTGGTTCCCGTCCAGGAGAAACAAAGAAAATAGCCAACCTTGCCCAATCGGTACCCAACCGCCCGCCTCCAAAACAGGGGCTCTAGCACTAGCCAGCACCAATGCTTTTGGCCTTCGGGACGACGCAAATCCGAGAATACAGTATGCTGTGCTCACGCTTTCCTTTCTGCTGCAAGTAGTGCAACGTTTCCCGTCATTTATCGGTGCATGTGGAGATTTTAACGAAGCCATCGAAGCCACTGCTACTCATGGCACGACGGCAGCTGCTTGTGTGCGAAGGTATCTTTCTCCAGCGACCAACGGGCTTCGACCCGCGAAATCCACTTTTTTTGCCTTTTTCCAAAGGACCTTTGTCCTTTTCTTTTTCAGTATAAGCACGGTGTCTTAACACCGGCTTTGTAGGAGATACTTGAGGAGGCTGCCAGTTGCGAAATCTCAAAAAAGGAGGTGCATGTGCTGTGACCCCCACGAAATCCAGGTATCTATCTGGGTTTCGCGGGCGGGCGTAGGCGTTCGGCGAAAAAAGACCCACTTCGTAAAGAGGGGGGGGGGGGGGTTATACAACGACCCCCCCCCCAAGTTGTGCTCGCACCGGAACAGGACTGAAAATCCCCATCCAAAGGACCCACTGATGAGCTCTGACTTTGGATTGGTCTGCGTTCAAGAGCGAAACATGAGACGAAGAACGAGGTGCACACAACACCGCGGTGAAAAAAGTACAGGGGGCTAGTTCCTCAAGGTTTCATTCCCCACTTTGGGAGCCGTACACTCCCCTCTTTACAACTTTCTATTTTCTATTTTGCATCCCTTTCCTAGACGACATCTTCCTCGAAAACTTGATGCTAGCATCAACCATGCATGAGAGGCAGGGCTCTGCCTAAACATTAAACTAAGATTTCCCCCCTTTAGCTGTACTAGTTGTATCGTTTTCCCCCCTCTCTAGCCTTCGTCGAAATAAGCACCAGGCAGTCCCTCAAATAATGACAAAAAAACAAAAAAAACCCGAAAAAATAAAAAAAACACAAACCGACGAAGACCCCAAAAACCTTTTTCAACCTGTCCAATTCCCTTCAAGCTAGACCATTATACAACGACCCCCCCCTTTAGCTGTACTAGTTGTATCGTTGTCCCCCCTCTCAAGCCTGCGTCGAAATAAGCACCAGGCAGTCCCTCGGGTTGTTTCCCCTCCTGTTTTTGCGATAACCAACCAGTGCTGCGCTTTCGAGCAAGCTGCAACCACAATGCATGTTGAGAGCCAGCGCCGAGTCCTCCCACACTCTCCGCTCATCCGTTGAGAGGTGGGCCCAATAGACAGCTATCCACCTGGCATACCAGTAAAAAGCCGTGATTTCTTCAACAGTCAAATTCCCCCCCCCCCCCCCCCCCCAGGCATCTTGTTAAGAACCATCCATCCATCCATCAGCCGGCTGACCCCCCCCCCCCCCCCCCTCAGGCTATTTTCACTGTGGAGGGGGGAGACGCTACCTGTCACACTCGAAGGTGGTCACCACGGTGGGCGGTCAGAAAAAAAAAAATTTTTTTTTTGCCCCAAATACCCCAAATACCACACTTTGGAAAATTTTTGTGGGCCCACTTTTGGCAGGGAATTTTGACCATTTCACCTTCGAGAATTTGACCACCCAGCCTCCAAGGCAACTGCACTGTAGAGGGGGGGGGGGGGGGGGAGGGGGGGGGGGGTCTGGTTTATCCGGCCATCCGGCCAAAGTGGCTGATCCTTAACAAGAGCGCTGCCCCCCCCCCCCGCCCATGATAAAACGCGTTAGGGAACACCACGGTTAGGCGCGGCGACCTATCACCCCCAAACGGGGCGATTCTCTCCGTTCTTTTCAATCCGTCCCCTAGCTACCTCCCCCCCATGCCACCTCAAGCCTCAACCGGAGATTCTACAATGCCGACCTCCTAGTCCACAAGTATGTAAAGTTGAAGTAATGACGTAAAAAGGGGCCTGAGATCGCTTTCCTCGCGAACGTGAACTCGGTGTCGGTCACAAGAGCCATGGACTTGGCAAAGCACATAGGAAAAAAGAGCGCGCGCTAAAGTAAGTCGAATAGTCGGCAATAGACAGCAAAGATATACACACAAACATACAATACCTTAAAGGAACCTTTATGCCTACAGTCACCCGGAGACTATAAAACCCCGGATCCCTAAGCGAACTTGCACTCTATTAAAAGGCTCGCCTCCCCTACAACCATTGTGTCCGTGGCTTACACGGCGCAGACGGGACCAGTGCGGGTATTGACATATCCATTCCAAGCACAGTATCTTGCAATCCCCCCAAAACTAAGTCCCCTGATTTCGAAACGGAAGCGCTGCCCATGTATGAACCTTTTCCGTCCTCTCTCTCTCTCTGTGCCAGCGCCCGAGAGAATCTTTGCCCGCGCCCTTGGCTTGTCGAGCTACGAACAGCCACCGGGCAATCCAGACTCACGTCGATGCCCTTTGATTTGTTGGTGGCCTGTGTATTGTGTCCGGGGCTTGAAACGGTGCATCATTAAACAACCGTCGCATCGTCGAGTGTAATGGTCTAGGTCTCGCCAACTACAACCACCTGCTAGCATGCATAAAGATGTTTCCCCGGGTCCTGGCTGTGACGAGCTACGAACAGCCGCCTGACAAACCAGACTCACACCGCTGTCCTGTCTGCAGACACTCAGGTTCCGCGCTGATGATGGTCCGCGTTATGTGTCCGTGGCTTAAAGGACCGAAACACGGCGCAGACGGGACCAGTGCGGTGTTGAGCACATACCCTTCAAACATCCTGAATGAAACCTCTCACTCTAAAAAGTGTCACCCAAGCCACGGTCAACCTTAGACTTCAAGTACCGACCTTTCTGAAGGGAGGGGTCGAATAATAACAGTTCTTTGATACGCGTCTGGCCGTCAAAAGCCTCTGCTGTTCGATACATACTCCTACCCGGAATATTTTGCAGTGTCCGACAAATCGAATATTATCTCAGGTGGTGTTAGGCCTTTTAATACATTCCAAGCACGTTCTTGCCACCCCCTCCATGCACGAAAGGCAGGCAATGCCGTCCAAACATTAACGTAGCCCTGCCCACTTGCCCCCTCGAGGCACCTTGCGAATGAGGGCGAACGCACGGGGAATCATATCGACAAGTTGTTCCTTTCCAGCGTTTTTTTTTCCATTCTCCCTTTCTGCAGCAACCGTGGCGACTGAAAGGGGACGGCAATGCAGAACAACGAAGCGACAAGCCGGAACACACGGAGGTGAAGTCCAGCCTCAGAAGCTGGAGTTAACAGGGGTTTGCCCCGAAACACACCCAAAAGCGGGTGAGCTACAACGGTGTCAATGCACACCCTGCAAGCGGGTGGTGATACCCGCTATTTAACTCCAGCTTTAGCTCCAGCTTAAGAAGCTGGCATCCATCGTGTGTACTATAAAGGTCTCCATCGTGTACTATAAACACTTCCCTGGCTGCCGCCCATTCCTGAGTAGTCGAAGCCCGTTCAAAAGTTCGCTGCCCTGATATTGGCCAACTTAGATTTTCACTTTAAAATGAAATCAAGCGAACTTCACTTTCGCTCCTGTGAAAAAGTCGAAGACACCAACCGATCATCCCTCGGGATCGACGGTAACACAAATAGACAATTCTTCTGGCCTAGTTTCAACAACAATTTGTGTTAAAACTTTCCCCAAGAAAAAACTTAACCCGAGAAGTCGCCCAGCGAAATTGTATCCCGCAATCGGGATCGACGGCGCCACAAAAAAAAAAAAAGGCTATTCTGGGCTCCCCGAGTTATTTTTCTAATAGTACCCAAGCCGCCTTACGGACGGAGGGGACTGTGCAGGGTGCAGAAAGCCTTCTGGGGGCCTCCGAGTCGAACTCAAGCGTTTTGACTCTAAAATGAGGAACCTGGCACCTCGTCTTTATTTTGGAGGCACGTCTTGACCCTTCCGTCCGTGAGAGGTTACCATACCGACCTTTCCAAACCGCAACTGTCGCTGGTGCATTGAAGGGAAACTCTTTTGGAACAAACAGGCGCTTTCTGTCTTTGTTTAAACTGTTTTTCGCCAAGAGCTGGCTCAAACATACTCCCCGGCGATTGCCGTTTCCCTCCTCCAACCTCAAAACATTGTATGTAACCCCCCCACACCACCCCTCTTTTTCGACGGGCTTAGGGGTTTGTCTTACACACACCCATAGCCCATGCAACTTTCCCCGATGGGAGAACAATGGCTGTGCTATATTTGTGCGACCCCCCGCCTGCTGCACAAAGTGAAACGAGTTGCGGCGGGCCGCGAAAAAGTCGCGGGATGCCGGATGCGAACACTTGGTTGACACACATCGTGGCTCTCGATGACGGCAGGCGGATGCGGATCCGGGACTCAGGACCTCTGGCAGGTTGAGCCGATGCGATGCCTCCCCCCCCCCATCCAAAGGACCCACTGATGAGCTCTAACTCTGGATTGGTCTGCGTTCACGAGCGAAACCCGAGACGAAGAACGAGGTGCACACAACACCGCGGTGAAAAAGAATAAAGATGACTAGTCCCTCAAGGTTTCATACCCTACCTGCGGAGTCTTACACTCCCCGTGACCCCTTTACCCTTTTCCTTTTTCCCTTTTCTATTTTACACTCTCTTCGAAGAAGACTTGATGCTAGCATCAAACATGCATGAGAGGCAGTGTCCTGCCTAAACATTAAGCTAAGTTTCACCCCCCCCCCCCCAAGAAACATTTTCCCCCCCTTCAGTCGCGAGCACCAAGGGTTATCGAGGGGCAACCAGCACTTGCTTTGTAAAGGGAGGGGTCGAATATTAACAGTTATTGGACTGTCAAAAAAACACTATTGTATCCGCTGCGACTGTGCGACACGACACGCCTCTCCCCGGGATCTTTGTTGGTATTCGACAGTTTGTATAAAAACACAAGGTGTTGTTATTCGACCCGGCCCTTTACTACGTTGAAGCCGCCGCTGGGCCAATCAACCGATTTTCGGTAAAAAAATATCTGCATTCCAACAAGAAGGCCTCATAAAGAAGCCAGCGACACACAAAGGGACGATGCTGCGTGGCACGATTCGGCAACCGCTACTCCACGAACATGACGGGGGCGGCATAATGAAAAAAACAGCAGGAAAACTACGGCACCATTGGCGACACCGAAAGAGCACCCGGCAATTTGTCGCCGGATATAAGTTTTTTCCATAAGCGCCAGCTTGAAAGGAAATGCTCGACGATGCTGCCCGACAAAGAACAGAAGGGATCCCAAGTGCTGCAAGTAGTGCAGTATTGTATTTCCCCCTTACCTCTATATTTCCTCCCTTCCATTCGGAGCCGAAGCTACAACGTCGGGTATTTTCTCTCTTCTCTGGGGGCAAAAATATGGGGGGAAAAAGTCTGCCCCAGCAATAGAAGTGCGAATAGGGAGCAAAAACAGGCAGGGAATCAACTTGACCGCAAAAAAAAGATGCCATCCGTTCTGAAGGCCCCCCGGCATAAAACAGCTGCTGCCCGTAGGAGGATCGCACCTTCGGCAATGCAAGTTTGCGGACCGTTGCATTCAGTCATAAACCTCGGCGGTTTATGAAACTAGTCTTGCCATTCTTCATTTTTTTAAAGAACTCATTCGACGAAGGTCCCCCGGAGACTCTGGAAACTCAAGCGAACTACAACACTAAAAGGTTCCAAACAGGGTAAAAGCTACACGGGCGTGTTCGCGTAGTCACTACGCAAAACTGAAATATATTCTTTTTAGCCAGATGCAATGTGTGAGGGAAACTGAACCGCCCAAGTAGGACCTTCTGATCATGATCATTTGCCAAGTTTGCCACCTGAAACCACGTCCAGGATTTGGGCTCAGGGTAGTGCGGTCAACGAAAACTACCGGCAACGAAACCGCTCTTCCCCCTCGCTGCTCCCAGGGCTTGTTTTTTTTTTTTTTTTCCGTCCGCGTTTTTTTTGTATAAGTACCTGCTTTGTAGGAAATGCTTGAGGAGACTGCCAGTTGCGATGGATCGGGCGAGGAGGTAATGTGCTGTAGCCCACAGGAAACAGCGTTCAACAAGAAAGACCCACTTTGTAGTTGTATTGTTTTCTCCCCCTCTAGCCTCCTTCGAAATGAGCACTAGGCAGTTCCCTCGAGTATTTCCCTCTCAGTAAAGAGCCACACTTGCACAAAATACCTTGAACCTGCGTTTCTATTTAACGCCGGCCTATTACGACAGGCTTTCCCCACCAGGTTTCTCGTCCGCTGTCACGACTCTGTCTGGTTGCAGCCGCAACACTTTCTCATACGTCAACTTACTGCATGACGTCGTCACCTGCCATTGCGTCGTCAAGTTCGTTCTGATCTCAAGAACAGTCTGGACCACAGAGGCATGCGCGCGATTGGGAGAACGTGGCACCGATTGTCAACGGCAAATCCAGCAGGCCGCATGCGGACATTCGAACCCATGGAAGAGCAGGGAAATGCGAGCATAGGAGTATCCTATGCCATTGCGTCTTTGCGTTTTTAGCAGTGCGTTTGTACTGAAGGGAACACTTCCGGAATAACGGTGCGCATGGAACGTCAAACGAAGCCAACGAAGTGCCCAGGGAAACCTTCCCAGAGAAGTTTACACCTGTACACGCGAAGTAACAAGAATCAATACGAGCAAAAGGATTCTCCGTCAGGACTAGCCGCCGCCATAGGGCGGGCTATTGCCAAAAGGAGGAGAGCCTACGAAACAACATGTCAACACACGGTCTCGTCCGTCAGTCAGAACGCCCCCGGCTGCGCCACCATCGGTGCAACAATCATCTTTGACTGGGCCACGGCTCGCTCCGCTCCCACGACGCAACGACTTACGCCCGCCGTAGTAGTCGGGGCAGTAGTGGGGCGACCGGATACTCCCCGGAGAGATGGTCCCTGCACTATAACTCGTCTCTCTCTCTTTCTCAATACTATTGGTTCTTGTTATACTTTCCAGTATTCTCACAGTCATCATTGTTCTGTTGATGCTGATCGACCGCTACTTCGTTTGTCAGCGCAAGCCCCAAAACCGGAAGCGTTCGTTTTATTGATCGCATGTTCAAGATTTTTGTTGCTCTGCAGCTCAAGTTATCACTCCGTCTGGCCACCCGGCATACTAATTACAGTCTATCCCGCATTCCAAACATAAAAACGAAAGTAGGGAATCGAAAAGGATTTCACCCCGCCTCATTGTCAACCGGAGGCTTCAAAACCGCCGGCTTTTGAACTAAAACACCGGACCTCGGCTAGCCGTTGTAACGCTAAAACACCGAAAGACGTATCTAAACCACAAAAGCAAAAAAAGAGTCTACCCCCCCCCACTAGTTCGGCCTGAACACGGATCTAAGAAGACCAGCACCCTGCCCGTCCCCCGGGACGGATACACGAAAACAAAAAAAAAAAGTTCGAAAACAGGGCGAACGTTCACTCTTTCCACTCTAAAAGAAAAACAGCAAAACGTGAAAAGTTAAACCCTTCTCGATCGAGAGTGGAGATAGAGTATTTACCCGCTGACAAGCGTCGGCGGCCGCGTCCTCCTGCAAGCAAAACAAACATACCTGTGCACGTAAGAGCAACGTTTGCCCCAGCTTGCCTACAGGGAGGAAACAACTTGAGAAAGGTCAGTGGTTCGGAAGGCATTGCTCCCCCAAACAAGTCTTAGGAAAGGTCACCCGGAGACTTCAAACATCCTGAATGCTCAAAGCAAACCTCTCACTCTAAAAAGTGTCACCCAAGCCACGGTCAACCGGAGACTTCAAGTACCTTTCTGAAGGGAGGTCGAATAATAACAGTTTTTTGATACGCGTCTGGCCGTCAAAAGCCACTACCATTAGTTGACTCTGTTCGATACATACTCCTACCCGGAATATTTTGCAGTGTTCGACAAATCGAATAATATCTCAGGTGTCATAACAGTTAGGCCTTTTAATACAAACTAACTAAAATTTACTTGAACTTTAACTCTAAAATGCGAAAAAAAAAAAGAAGAATTCGCCTGTTTTCTCCCGCTCGTTTCTTCCCCCCTATGCCCCAATAGAAGTCTTTTCTCGTCTGTTCTGTCTCACGTCGGCAGCTGCCGCAGCCGACGTAACCGTAGCTGTTCCCACCCCACGTGCTCGTTACGCGACGAATGCCAAGCCACAGCAGACAAGGAAACCCTGTACGTGCCCGAGTGTGTTCGATGCCGAGTGCCTTGCTTCCGGGCAACCGATGTTTTGGCGGGAAAAATAAGTTTGCCCCAGAGGATCAGAAATTACCCGGTTGTTGACCTGCTTGTGGAATTTCGCTCCAAAAAGTGCGGGCCCCGAGGCCACATTCCTACTGCAAAATGTGAACTCGGTGTCGGTCACAAAAACCCATTCATGAACGGTCACACGGAGACCCTAAAACTCCGGAATTTCAAGCGAACTTTAACTCTAAAAATATCCCAATCCTGGACATGGCTAGTCACATTCAGGAAACGAGGGTGCGCTCAAATTTAGCCGAATATTCGGCAACAGGCAGCGAAGACACACGAGCACGTGCACCACTACTCCCGCAAATAGGATAAGCATACCAAATTACGATGTCATTGAGGACCCTTTCGCCGATGGTCACCCGGAGGCTCTGAAACCCCGGATCCTTAAGCGAACCATCAGTCTTATGCAACACAGGTGGCTTGCCGTTGTGTGTTGGTGCTCTATAGTCGCGCGGCAAGTACGTGGGGGGTTTACCTGTCTTTCCAACGACTTTTCCCATGCTCTCTTCGAAGGAAGTTCGCGCGCGAGACGCGCAGCGTCGGTGAACGCCCGCCAGATAACCGGCATGGAACAGGCAGGCCAGCACGTAGCGTAAGCCGTTCTTTCGGTCACTTGCCAAAGCCCACGCAGTACGTATTAGTAAACCCATTCGACGAAGGCCACCCGGAGACTCTAAAACTCCGGATTCTCAAGCGACTACCAAACTCCAAAACCGTAAAATTCATCGTCCCTCGCTCGCTCTGCGGACTTCCTTCTTCTTCGAGCTCAAACAGATGATCGCTAATCTTTGGCCCGAATTTAGAGAGACTCACCCAAAAGAAATTCACTCTAAAACACGGAAAAACGTACAACCTTAAAACACGCGAAACAGTCTTAAGGAAAAAAAAAAAAAAGCATAGCACATCCCGGCTTTCTTCAACCGGCCACACGCTATGGCCACTCACCGCGTCACACTCGCTGCGCTCTACTTTGGCGGTCGACGACTATCGCAATAACTTAACTCGAATGGTACCCCCCAAACCCTAAACAACGCAGTACGCAAGAACTCCGCACAACCTACGCGGAGACGAGGTGATGTAAGACGAAGGGGAAGCGCGAAGCGACCAGCCCGGACGGACCAACAAGACGCAAGACCAGGCGACCAAGAGAAGGAGGGGGACGCGACCCAGAGACCCGGGCTAAGTAGCCTGGAACTAGTGTGATGGACCTTTCTCCGGAGGGGCTCACGCACTCAAAGATCGACTTATACGCACAACCTACCGTCTGGCTCCTAATTTATGTAGTTTTAATCTATCAATATTGGGTTAGAATGTTTATCTTTATATGGTCGCGCAAGGAAACACTCTTTGGGGTCTCTGGACCAAGTTCTTGTCGCCTGGTTCTGCGGAAACGGATGCATTTTTGCAATCCTGGAATGGCCGTCCGTGTGGACAGTTGTCCGAAGAAATTAGGAGACTGCGATGTCATTCGCAGGCTCGTGAAAGCCCTGGTCGGAAAAAGACGAGTAAAGGACAGGGTAAACCCCCCGATCCTCGAGCTCTAAAGATTCTCGCCCTCCGCGTGTGTCATGTTTCTCATGCGCAGCCGTCGTCCGGGGTGCTCGCTTCAGCGCAACAGACGCAAAAAAAAAAAAAAAAAAAGTTCTTAAAACAAAAACACGAAAAGAGACGGTCAGACAAGACAGACATGCGGCATCATACTGAGGAGGGCCTAGTATGTGGACAATGGCCGAAACCACCAATGACCAACGACCAAGGTACCCACCGATCCTCTTACCTCGTGTAACCACCACTCTTACGACACTCAGAGCACAAAGAATATCTTCCCTTAACGACGAAGGTCACCCGGAGACTTTAAAACCCCGGAGTTTCAAGCGAACTTTCACTCTAAAAACAGCCACTCTAAAAAAAGTCCAGAAAAAGAAAAGACAATCGATAAATTTTTCACTCTAAAAAAAAAAAAAAAAAAATCGCCGGAAACACAAAAAGAAAAAAGAATGACCTCATGAACCTCATGTGGTGAAGCTGGTGCAAACCAAGCGCGGTTGCGATAAACAACCGCAATGGAGGCACCGCAGCGAGAGTTTCCTTCTTTGCCTCCGGACTCGACTGGGAGAAGAACACACAGCGTTCGATATCCCTCATGTCTGAAACCGGGTCTTAAAAAAAATGCTCGCGCGTGTTGAGCCAATTCACCTACCCCCCTGAAAGCGACCTGACCTCGATTACACGAACGAGAGCAGATGCAGATTTTCCCCCCCGCCACAGATTATTTGCATTCTAACCCAAACTACTAAACTCGATTGCGTTCCGCAAGGCTTGACAACGTTCGACCGGGGGGGTCAATTGGCTCACGTGTATGAATGTGGTTCAGGTCGCGGTAAGCGCTTCGTGTTCATTTGACATACCCCAGGTGTTCCCCCGTAACGTTCAAGACCGCTTTTGAGTAAGCGGTTTGCTTCCTTCTGGCCTACGCCGTTTCGACGCCAAGCGCCGACAATACCATGTGGGCAATGTATGAGAACACTGCCAAGAAGGAACTAAGCCACCCGTGGGAGGGGGCCGGGCTGACACAAGTTGTCGCCAGGCTCGGGGGAGAGAAACCAACACAACAAAACACTTACAAACATGGCCAGCCGTAGTTAAAGTGTATAAGCATACCTACTACCCTCATACCACCCGCCTCACAGCCTCAATGGTCAACCGGAGACCCTAAAACACCGAACCTCTAAACCACAATAAACGCTAAACAGTCTCAAGCGAATTTTTAACTCTAAGCACTTGGTATCGGTGCCGCAAGAACCCCGGAAATGGCAAGACACATGAGAAGTGAGAGCGCGCTATACACACACTAGCATACCTATACCTTAAAGGAACCTTTACGACTATGGTCACCCGGAGACTATAAAACCCCGGATCCCAAAGCGAACTTGCACTCTAACAAAGACACACGCACAAGCACGCTGCCACTACCGCAGATACGATACGCACACTGGTATACGATACCTTAAAAGGAACCTTTACGACAATGGTCACCCGGTGACTATAAACCCCCCCGATCCTCGAGCGAGCAATCAGTCTAAACTAAAGAAAACACGTCTTGGGCTCTGTCGCGTTGATGGAGAGTCATCGGCAAGGCGACCACCAGACAAGCACAACGCACCACCTCTGCCGCCCACGTGTTGGCACCCCTTCATTTTACTCGCCACGTTCACTACGCATACGCACTCACACGCACACACGAATCGGCTCATTTTCCCCCCTTTTTCTTTTCCTCTTTCCAAGCGAAGTTGGCTCACTCTGAACAAAAAAAACGTGTAACCACACACCCTCCAGAACACGCAGATCATAAATGGATATCATCTCCCCATATTGCCGAAGGTCACCGGGAGACTTCAAAACCCGGAGTTTCAAGCGAACTTTCACTCTGAAAAAAAAAAAAAAAAAAAAAATGGCAACCCCTGCTCAACATAGTGCTCGCCTGCCTTGATGGCACTTGCACCTTAAAGAACTCAATGCTCAACATGCATACGCGTGGGGGGCCCAAGACTAAATTCAGAGCGAATTTCTTCTTGGTGTCGGTCGCAACACTTACAAACATGGCTAGCCGTAGTTAAAGCGTACTACTACCCTCATACTACCCCGCCTCACAGCCTCAATGGTCAACCGGAGACCCTAAAACACCGAACCTCTAAACCACAATAAACGCTAAAAGACAACCCACACAAAGCACACGTACTGCCTACCGCTGATACGATACGCATACTTGTATACGAAGCCTTAAACGAACCTATTTTTTTACATAAGCGCCAGCTTGAAAGGAAATGCTCGACGATGCTGCCCGACAAAGAACCAAAGGGATTCCCAAGTGCTGTAACTACCGAACCACGTGTTGACCGGACGTGACAAACACAACAGGTCAAAGTCCTGAGTGAGAAAACAACACACGGTGGTGTGTAAGCGAAGAACAAATCAGATTGTGCTTTGTATTGCGTTTGCCCCTTACCTCTATATTTCCTCCCTTCCATTCGGAGTCGAAGCAGCTACGTCGAGTATTTTCGACAACCAGTCACACGGAAACTTCAAAACTGCCAGATCCCTGCTGACGCCCTAAGCGAACTTACACTTTAAATTCAGACAAACTTGAACTCGAAAAGCATACTAGGTACACCACCGCTCGTGCTCTTAGCTCGCCCAGCGTCCCGCCCTTGCTTTCCGTGTTCTGAGGCGCATGATGCAAAAATGGCAAACACACGAAGATCATCGACCGTTGGTTCGCTTCTACGTATCCTTCAATCCAGCAAGGGAGAAGGATATCGTACAGGCACTTACCCGCCTTCGTAGAAAATACTCGCAACGGTTTCCCCTGGAGGAAATGTGCAACCCGCGCCAAACCCAGTTTTACCCAGGTAAACCTGGGTCTTGGTGCCAGGCGGAAGCGTTTCAGCAAAAAAAAAAGACCGAAAGAACCCGCAGACCCACCTACCGAAGTCCTGCAGAAGTTCTATATCTCCATTCTTTTTTGCGTCACAGCCTCCAAATTTGGAAAAGCCGGCGGGGAAAAAAAGAAAAAAAAATGGCACTACACCATCACCCAAGCCCCCGGCCGAGGTGGCCAATGTGCAATCCGAGGCACTCAGGGCCCAGCATTGTCGTGAAGATTATGCCGCGGCGCGCTGTGTTGAGCCCATTCCTGAGTGAGGACGCAAAAAGCCGTTGACGGTCCAAATTTGGAAAATGTGCCGGAAACCAAGCTAATGCCCTGAACAACCTAAAGGTCCAGGAACGTGACGGTCAACCAAAGCTTGAGTCAGAGGCAGCACTGTGCCACAACCCCGTCCGCCCTGCCCTGTGGCTGACCGTCTCGACGAGCTTGTGTGTTCAGCGCAAGCGCCAAGCCCCAAGGTGCGCCACGCCTTGATTGCTTGAGTTTGGGAAATCGGTAGCCACTTGACCCGCAGGCCCGTGGCTCTGCAGTACCGCCGAACACGTGAAGCTTGGCTTCCGTAGCAGGCTTTCCCTGATACCTGAACAACCCAGAAAAAGGAAAAGTAACGCAACAGAAGTAGCACCGAACAAGTTACAACAGAACCTTTTTGTGTGTGTGCGTGTGTGACTTCGCGTCTGCGCGACTGTTCATACCGCCCTCACCTTTTTTCTTGCCCATTGCCAATCTGTGCTTGCCGCTGTTGCGGACTCCTCTGCACGCGTGCCAGGCGTAAGTGAAAGCACAGTGCCGCAAGGGGGGGGGGGGGGTGATGTCAAAAAAAGGCTACCGCAGCAGAAACCAAAAAAAAAAAAAAGAGAAAAAAGCGACAACCGACTGACGCATCGTCGGAAGCGCAAAAAGTCAGGAAACCCATACGTGTCGTCGGAGACACAAAAAAAGAGTCCTTAATCTCAATCTCGTTGCTTACCTGGAGAACGATGAACGCTTCAAAAACTGTTCTTTTGAAAAGGAAAGAAAGGGCTTCACTCCGGAACAAAAAAAACTCCCTGATCGTCCCAGGATTGGCGGCAGCACAAAAAAGCGCAGAGCAATAAGTTGGTTCAACGGACTACGCAGACCACGTGGCATTTGGTCTACGATCAGCACTTATTCTTTCACTTTCATGTCTCCCCCGTCTCTTCCCCTACTAGAGATTCAGCAAGA
>JAPJBO010001324.1:0-51183 GCA_030068145.1 Diplonema papillatum | reverse complement strand
TGATCTCAGGGGCTGGTGCTCATTACAGCACGGTTTTGTTAGATTTGCCCATTACAGCACGGTCTTCCTTAGATTTGCCCATTCGGTGTTTTCGAGTGCCCATTACAGCACGGTTTTCTTAGATTTGCCCATTCGGTGCCTCAAAAAGTGTCACTCGTGGGATTGGCTTTTTTTGAACCCGAAAAAGTGTCACATGCAGGACTCGAACTCACGACCTTCAGACCTTCCTCTGCGTTGTGGCGGTGACATCCACATTTTGGACGATGGACAATGGGCTGTCACCGGGCATAGCTGTCAGCCACATTGTGGCCCATTTGACCACAAAGTAGCCACAACCTTGTGGCTACCTTTGTGGCCAGGTGGACACCTTCAGTCAGTCAGAAGTTCAGATGAGGTTAACGGGTTTTAGGGCCAGCATTTGGGCCAGCTGCTACGCCGTTTCCGGCTGAAATTCTGCTGGACCACGTCGCCGGCCAAGACTGAAAGAAAATGGCAGTTGTTGTCAACATTCATCCAAAATTCCGGGCCAAATCATCCCAATGTCACCTTCGTAGTGGCCGCACGCTTCGCGTGTTCCGCGCACTTTTCGACGATGTAGTGACACACTGCAGGCGCAGCGACGCATTCCGTTCGCATCCCGCATCCACCCGAATGATGAGAGTCCGAATCAGCTACCAGCTCAGCTGGAACTGTCAATTTCATCTCTGAAATCTTTCTCCCTACAACACACAGGAACGTGTGCACAAGGTCAAACAGCTTAGGTTTTAGGTTCAAGTTTTGGGTTCTTTTGGTTCCCGGTTTTGGCACCATTTGGGTCCAAGTTTTGGGTCCTTTCAAGTTGCGGCCCCTTCGCCAGGCTGACGTTGCACGCATTTTCTGCGGAGCAAAAACTCTCGCCATTTTCACCGCCCCCTGCCAGCTTCGACCATACCTTTTCTTTGCAGCTTTCTAGTATGATTCAAATCGGACTGGCTGCTGTGGTACTTTACCGCTCTCTGCAGCGGTCTCGAGGTCGCTGGTTCTGAAGAGGCTATCGGACAGAAATCGTAAGAAGAAGTGGAAGTTGTACTACAAAACTGTAGAACGGGTCAAGTGAATTATGCACGAATCTGTGCATAATTCCTACTACTACCGGGACAAGCGGGTCGGCCGCGGGACCACCGAACGGTGAACGTGCAAGCAACATGGACGGACGGCGCCTTGCTCCCAGCGGAAGCGCGACGCGCGACGCGACGACGAGCAAGCAGGGGGAAGCGCCCGCAAGAAGCCGAGGCCGCAGCAGCCGCCTGCGAACGAGAAGCAGGTGGCCGCCCACGAACCCACTGTTACCCAGCTCGTCTCCGCCGCGGCTCTGTCCGCGGCTCCGAAGCGGAGCCGCGGAGACGAGCAGGTGAAACAAAACACAGGGGAGTCGAGATCTCGGCCGCGGGGACAGTGGGAGAAAAGGAAGTGCGCCGAATCATCTGGTGGTTCCTCGAGCTCGTCGTCAAACTGCACATCGGGACGTGAAGCGCGCACCGGAGACAAACAGTACGCGGGGCAATAAGCGACCGTGCAGTCTTCACAGGCATCGTCACAGATTGCCTACTACTACAGAGGTTTAGTAAACCGTTTACCGCCAATGAGTGCCGCACCAGGATAGGTGTAGCAGCTCCGTCCAAAAACCCCATTTGAAGTTGTGTCCGCCAGTCGGTTTGTGGCTACTTTGTGCCCGCCACAAAACGAGCCAAGGTTTGTGGCTACTTTGTGGTTAGATGGCCCAAAATGCGGCTGACAGCTATGCCCAGTGACAGCCCATTGTCCGTCGTCCAAAATGTGGGTGTCACAGCCACAATGCAGCGGAAGGTCTGAAGGTCGTGAGTTCGAGTCCTGCATGCGGCACTTTTTCGGGGACGAACCCTGCAAGTGACACTTTTTGAGGCACCGAATGGGCAAATCTAAGAAAACCGTGCTGTAATGGGCACTCGAAAACACCGAATGGGCAAATCTAAGAAAACCGTGCTGTAATGGGCAAATCTAACAAAACCGTGCTGTAATGGGCACCAGCCCGTGATCTCAGCCAGAACACGCTTGTGCATCCACCCGACTAAAACGTCCAGCTGCCGGGATTGAACCCGCGTCTACGGCACCAAATTGCATCCAACAAAATTGCAAAATTGCAGAATACGCTTGTGCAACCAGTTCGCACCCGGCGGCACAAGCGTGTTCTCGGCAAGAACACGCGTTTGCAGCCACAATTTGGACGGAGACGTCAAAGTTCTGTCACTTTGAGAGGTACACACGCGTGATCTCGGCCAGAACACGCTTGTGCATCCACCTGACTAAAATGGACGTCCAGCTGGGATTGAACGTCAACTAACAACAACAACAACAAAATTCCGTCTGGCACTACTGACGAAAAATGAAAAAACTCTGATCGTCCGGGTTTGAACCCGGGTCAGTGGCTCCGGAATCGCCAACCTTGCGACTCAGCTACACTGCTGCGTGTCGGCAGGAAAAAAAGAAATGCATCACCGCATAGTCTTCAGACGGATTTTCGAAGATTACGCAATTTCATACTTCGTGAGCGTGATTCTCGCACACCCCTGGACGTTCTTGTGCCATGTGGACTATGAAATGGTGTTCCAGCACGTTGCTGAGCACATAACAGCCTTGTGGGAGATCATCAGGTTGTGTGTAGCCTAAACATCAGGTTGTCGTTCGTTGTCGTTGGAACGAAATCCAAACGTGAATTTTTGGGTGGAAATACAGGGGTCGACACAAGGGTCCGCGGTTCGAACCCCACGAAGGACTTTTTTTTGGGTCAATTCCCACAGGTGACATTTTTACCCCCCCCCCCTATTTTCGGAAATTTGGTGGAAAATGTCTACCAAAATGTTAATTGTGGCTCCCCGGCACGATGCTAGCCACATTCCGGTCAAAACAAAAAATACTCGAGGGACTGCCTTGTGCTCATTTCGAAGGAGGCTAGAGGGGGAGAAAACAATACAACTACAAAGTGGGTCTTTTTTGTTGAACGCTTACGCCCGCCACTAAACCCAGATTTACCTGTGTTTCGTGTGGGCTACAGCACATTTACCTCCTTTGATCTATCGCAACTGGCAGTCTCCTCAAGCATTTCCTACAAAGCAGGCGCTTATACATAATAAAAAGCCCCTGCCGTTTTAAAACGAAAGTCTTTCGCTTTTCCCCCCTGTCTTTCACACAAAACTACGCATTTCTTCTTTTTCGCCCCACCCCGCCGAGAGTCTTGCCACTGACAGCCACTGACGTTGCGCAAGCGTGCTGGGGACTTGGAAGTGTATAACCAGTCTTGCCCGCCATTCCTCCGCTTTTCGTCGCTCTTTTTTTTCGCGGTCTTTTTTTCCTCCTTTTTTTTTTTTTTTTGTTTTTTGCCTCTGGCTTCCTGTTTACTTGAACACCCATCTCAACTCACCGGTCATCGCGTTCTTCTTTTCACAAACCACTGCCTTTTACGACGGGCAACTACTGCAGCACAGCCGCCAAGCTACCCAAAGAGTGCTGGGTGGGGGTGTCCGGAAAGAAGAGTGAGCACCACGCTTTTTTGTCCCTCCCACCGTCCCTGTGCAATGTACGTGGTAGGCATCTCCTCGATAGTTTTCGACTTGAGTGCTCCCTCCTCATTCTTGCAGCACCAGGAAAGGGATCGGTAAACCTGCAAAACGCTGGAGATTCTCGCGGATGACAGCCGACCATACGAAATGAACTGCTGCCACATGTACTCACTGATATCCGTTTTACCATTGCTAATGAACCTGCCCGACGACATTTCAAACGTACTCAGTTGGTGAATATTCCAGCCCTCCGACAACTCTGTGTGTCTAGGTTAGAAAGAGCCGCACCACCCCCAAGAAGCAGGAACACCGGAACACGAGCGATCCTTATTCAGACCCGAACAAAAGGTAACGCAGTTGCCGAAGGCCTCCCGGAGGCTCTATATGGTTTGGGTTAGAACTCTTTGCACGTGACTCTATGTGGACGACACCTCTGCTCGCGTAGCTGCGTTATGACAAAGGACGCACCCTAGTCCCGGAGGGCTCTTATAGTTCAAGCGAATCTTACTCTCAAACCTCGGTCCCCCGCGAACACTCACTCGAAAAAAATAAGAGGCCCATTTGTCGGAGGTTACCCGGAGACTTTGAAATCCCGGAGACTCAAACGAACATTTACGGACAAAAGGTTGGCGAACCCGGCACCCGCTCTCTCTTTTTCGCTCGTTTTCTTCCGATTCTTCTGCCCGCGCCACGCTTTCGTCCCTTTTTTTCTTTTACATAAGCGCCAGCTTGAAAGGAAATGCTCGACGATGCTGCCCGACAAAGAACAGAAGGGATCCCAAGTGCTGTAACTACCGAACCACGTGTTGAACGGACGTGAGGTCATGCGGGTCTACCCCGACACGACAAATCACACAAGCAAAACAGGTCAAAGTCCCGAGTGAGAAAGAAACACACGGTGGTGTAAGCGAAGAACAAAATGCGCTTCATTTTGAGCTTTCCCGCGCGCAGAACTATGGCAGGAAACCGCGACTGTCAGCTCACTCGTTCTCCGGTCGTAAGTCACCGGATATCATCCCCGCACCTCCGCGAGTGCGCGGATCCAGCAGTGAGAGTCCCGTATTTCCTCGACGAGCCATGTTGGTTAACTCCTTGCTAGCACGAGTCGCTCAGTTTGGGAATGCTGAGCTAATCGGCAGGTATCCCTCTGCTAAGGCTAAATATCTCCCGGAGGCCGATAGCGAACAGTACAGTGATGGAAAGATGCAAAGAACTTTGAAAAGAGGGTTAAAAGTCCCTGAAACCGATGAGTGGTAAGAGTTGGAGATGCGTTCAAATCTCAATCATTACTCCTTCACTGGGGTTTATGGTTGAGACGTCTGGACCTATTCGGATCGTCCAAGCTTCTGTTGCGAGACGGCTTGCCGGCTGCCTCAGTTTTGCTCGGATCGACCAGGATAGGAATGAGTTGAGGTCATTAGCCACATGCATGCAATGTGTGAGGAAACTGAACCGCCCAAGTAGGACCTTCTGATCGTGATCATTTGCCAAATTTGCCACCTGAAACCACGTCCAGAATTTGGGCTCATGGTAGTGCGGTCAACGAAAACTCTAGTTTCCCTCCAATTTCTCCTACTCTCGCGGTGTACGGTTTTGGGGTTCGTGTTGATGGCCACAACTGTCTAGAGCTGACAGTTTTGTTTTGATTGTCCAGTCGTATCCTTTTGCTGTGTCTAAAAGGCACTTCCAGATAAATAAAAAATCCTTCCAAGGCCCCAAACCCCCCAAAAAGAACCGCGTTGAAACCACGCCGTAGAAGAAGAAAACAAAACACACACAAAAAAAAAAAGGAACACAGAAGTAAGGAAGGCGACCCGCCTACCTGTTCCGGTACTACAGATCCCGCGCACATACTCTCTCTCTCTCTCGCACACGCTTCGTATCTCGTTCAGAATGACCGGCTCTAGGTCGAGCCGTAGGCGGGCACTCAGCGAAGAAGCTTTGCGGAGGAAAACGACGTTCGACGAGTGCTTCGACGTGGACTCCGACCTGCCGCAGAGCGAGAAGAAGAGGCGCAGGCTGCACGAAAACCCGATGGGGAACCGCTCGATCTCGGAGGTGCTGCCCGTCGTCGCCAAGTCGCTGCTGAGCGACATGTCCGACACGCTTCCCTCGCAGCAGAGCAGCGGCAAGTTCAGCGAGGACCGCGGACCTCCGGACACTCCGCTCGGCACCCAGAACGCGCTGTCCCAGCAGACCACGCCGCTCGACGCTACCGCCGCCTCCACAGCCACAACCACCACCACCACCGCCTCAGCTGCACCGTCAACCGCAGATCGCCTGTCTCGGTCTCCAAACCGTGAGGCGTCGAATAAGTCGTGCGGTGAAGACGTCCGGAAAGCAGAAGGCGCTGCGGCGTGCGGGGTGGTGTCGGCTGCGGCTAGTATCGCTGCGCTGCCCAACGAAACGGACGAAGAACGCGACGCGCGGAGCCGGTGCGTGTACATCGACCGCATCAGCATCGACGTGACGGATGCGATGATCAAGCAGGCCATCGGCGACCACATCCTGCCGCAGGGCGTTAACAAGGTGCAGTCGCTGGAGGTCATCCGGACGCAGAAGTCGCGGCACGTGCACGCGTTCGCGATCCTGACGCAGACGATGACCGAGGAAGGCATCCTCGACGTCCCCGTCAGCTGCGGAGAGTACATCAAAGTGCAGCGCGCCGTCAAGCAGCTCCAACTCCCCCCACCACCAAAGGTCTGCCGCACCCTGCACGTCCGCATCTACGCCCGCAGATCCGGTTGGGGCGAGGCGGTTCGTCGGATGACGTGGACCGGGCTTCTGTGCATGCTCGATTTCGTCAGTGCTGGGATCACCGACAAAATCGACATGATCGCAGACGACCGGTCCAGCAAGTCGCTCGCGTCGCACCCGGACAACCTGTGCTGCGTGTTCTTCGCGGAGTGTGCGACCGAGGAGGACGCGAAGGCCGTCCACGAAGCCGTCCACGACAAGACGACCAAAGGATTGGGCGACGTCGTCTTCCTCGTCCGGGTGTGTTTTTCCTTCCGGCCCGAATGCCCTTCTCCGCATTTCTTGCACTAATAGCTGCGGGAAAAGTCTACTACTGTTCACGATTGCGGGCTGAAAGCCCATACGCGTCATATAGCTTGCAAATTAAGAGCTGCGAATGACTGCCCTCTGACGCAAGAAGAGCCTGATTACCAAAGAAGGCAATGTGTTCAATCCCGCACAAAGTGCGGATTGGTGTAAGTGCGTTCAATGCATGCCGTCAACACGGCAAGTCAACGCGATCAACAAGGACCCTACCCCAGCCCTTCGTACCCACGTCCACGAAAGCTGTGATGCGCGGAGACTGTTCGAGAGTGAGAACGGCTAGTTCCCATGATGAGGTGACACGATGCAATTACAACATGGTTCGATTGGTTTGCGTTGAAGTTCTTTTCGATGGGTAACCAACTCGTTGAACCGAGGCGCCTGGCTAACGTCTGATAGAGATCTGTCTCCGTGTGTTCGTTTATCGCTCTAAGAGTGGATCTGTTGAACCGAGCAAGCTGCACGTGTCATTGGTTAAAAATGACGATACCGAGTTGACCTACGATGCTTGCGACTTCTCATCAAGTTGGTTCTCTTCATTTGCTTTTTTTCTGTTACCCGGGTCCGGCTTGTCAATTAGAACCACAAACAGACTGACTACGCGAAAGGTGAGAAGAAGTTGCACGACACCAGCGTTAACCTCGAGCAGGTACAGCATCTTTTCCGTTACATACGTTCTCCCACCACACACACACACACACACACACTGCTGTACTCCGGGAAAAGGACAAAACTGCGAAAGAGTATGTTCGGACAGCCGCGAGCTGCAGGGGCAGCATCTTTTCCGTTACACATCACACGTAACAAGTCACGTCGCACACATCACATATCACACATCACACGTTCCATGTCACACAAAAGTCAATTCTCACATCACACACGTACACCTATACAGCTCCGCGAAAAGTACAACACCGCAAAGAAGTATGCTCGGACAGCCGCGAGCTACAGGGACAGCACAAATCACATCACCCACATCACATATCACACATCACACGTTGCACGTCACACAAGAAATTAATTCTCACATCACACACATACACCTATACAGCTCCGCGAAAAGTACAACACCGCAAAGGAGTATGCTCGGACAGCCGCGAGCTACAGGGGCAGCAGCTGGGAAGTCTGCGACGGCAAGGATTGCCCCATCCCAGAGGCACTGCGGCTGCACCACAAGAAAGGAGTGCACGACTGCTTCGAATTTGGGTCAAAGCACGCGTCTCCGCGCAAGGCAAAGGGGAAAAAGGCAAAGGAAGCCGCAAAGTCACCGGACAAGGCAGCCGCAGCGACCGACCCACAGAGTGACGAATCTCGCGTGCTTCCCGCCTTCGACAGCAGTGCAAGGGCAGTGGGTAACACCTGTGCTGAGGAGTCGGGAATGTTTATGCTGCCTCGTGACCCGAGTGAGATCCACCTTGCGATGCCAGGAGGAGATGATCCATGGAGCTACGGAAGGGCACCTGCGTGCGGAAGGCACGCACAGAGTCAGTCTGCCCAGTGGCTGGAACAGCAGGCGCCGTTGCCCATCCAGACGTGCTTTGTAGACCCCCGCAGCCGCTTCTCAGCCCCGGACGAAATCATGCACTATGCACCTCCCGCGCCCGCTTACACCACCAGCTACTCGTACTGACACGCGCGTTCTTCCAACGTTAGCGGGCTGCAAGCCGGTCCGTCGAACGCGTTCTGCGGGCTTGACTTCTCCCTTCCTCACGCCGTGGTCGGGGCTTCTCGCGTCCTTGCTTCCTGATCCGGGGACGGCTCATGAAACCTGGGCTCCCAACCCATACGCAGGTGGAGTGGAAGCTCGACGCAGCCGCGTGTGTGTGCTGGCGAAGATCGCACGGTCAACCGCAGAGCTTGAGTAGGCTAGCATCGTGCCACGATCCCGTCCGCACTGCCCTGCGACAAACCGTTTCTGCGGGGTTGTGTCAGCACAAGCGTTGTGTACATTCTGTAAGTAGCCACGGTGCACTGGTTTGGATAGCTACTTGACCATGATGCCACGCTCTTACCTTGCACTGGCCCAGACCAATGCGCACGTCTGATGCTTCTCTTTAGCCATACTTCAACTCTCTTCCTCTCTTCAGCCGTCCAAGCTACCTACACCACAAAACGAATGGACGTCGGAGGGAGTAGCTTTAGATCTGCACCCCAAGTCCCGGAAAAGGTGAATTATATCTATATGAATACGTGTGTGTGTGTGAGTGTATGTCTATTCCGTGTTGCGGTGCCTGTTTCAACGGGTGCGAGCGATACCCCTTGCACTTGCTTGGACAACCGCTTTGGTTCGTACTGTCGCATACAAACCGCAACCAAATGCCAAGGACCACCTCGCATCTTTTCTCTCTTTTTTTTAGCAGTCTTGCGGGCCGTCACTATGTATTGGAAAGATGTTCCTAGAATGGTCGGAATTCCTAACCTGTATCAGAATTAGGGTAAAACAAGCGAGGTATCGATCAACCGACGAAGTGCTCCTGTCTTTCTGCACAGGCACCTGCTTTGGCAGGAAATAGAGGCCACCCGTGCCCAGTTATGACCACTGGTGGTCTTAGGAGGAACTATGCTGCGCCCCACAGAAAACGCAGGTATATCTGGATTAGTTCGGGTGTTGGCAATCAACATAATCAAAAGGCATGTAAAAAATCCGGAGCAACGTCTTGGCTCGGTTGCAGCAGCTCAGTTTTGTTTTGTGCGTACCAAACTGCCTATTTGGTGACCTCTCGGGGCAGATTCCTGCTTCGGAAGAATCGTTTTTCCCTAGCTTCATTCTGTACGGGCAAAAATCAGCTTTTCGATACAAGCGTATTCTAACTCTAAAAATCCTTCTTCTTTGTTAAGTTCTTTCTTGAAACAGATCTTAGCCATCTAAGGCCAACAACAACCTGATCCGCCTTCTGGGTGTTTTAACCGGCCTACTATGCGCATACGCGTGTTGCCGAGGATGTTTCACATTTCCTCTTGATGGATAGCCCTGGATGGTTCCTTGGCGACTACCATTGACCTCTCACTTTTTTTGGATAAGCACCGTAGCCTCTCGAGTATTTTGTTTTTCGCGAGAGAACACACAGGTGCTTGCCAGCTCTCTTCTTTTACATAAGCGCCAGCTTGAAAGGAAATGCTCGACGATGCTGCCCGACAAAGAACAGAAGGGATCCCAAGTGCTGTAACTACCGAACCACGTGTTGAACGGACGTGAGGTCATGCGGGTCTACCCCTACACGACAAATCACACAAACACAACATGTCAAAAAATCCTGAGTGAGAAAACAACACACGGTGGTGTAAGCGAAGAACAAATCAGATTGTGTTTGTATTGTATTTGCCCCTTACCTCTATATTTCCCCCCTTCCATTCGGAATCGAAGCAGCTACGTCGAGTATTTTTGTGGCCTTAGTGTAAGGCAAAACAGCTGCAAGCCGTGAACAACATACTGGAAGCCATTCTCCCATTCTTGGCTTCCAGGTACCGCGTGCTTGCGGCGAAATGGTACGCGTGACGAAAGGAAGAGAAAAAACCAATGCATTATAAAGCGAAACTAAAGCAAACGAAATCCACATCGACGTTTCGCAAAAGAAAAAAGACGAAACAAAAAAGAAGCGCTTACCACGACAACATGGAGAAAGCGGAAATCCGCTTGATGCCGCTTTCGCGGTCGAACCGACCTAGAAAAAAACAACTCCTTCAGCTTCGAGAAGCTTTGCACTCTCAAAAAAAAAAAAAAACCTTCTTCGGGTAGGCTAGTCTGACACTAGTTGTCGTCGGGAAAAAAATAAAAAAACGAAAAGAACCCTCAGTCTGATAGAGCGACTTCCCCTCCGCCCTCCCTGCACATACGCCTTCCTGGTTATCCCAGTGAATTCACGAACATCGGGAAGGCTTGAGCGTCCCCCCCTTTTTGCTTTATCCTTTCACCAAACATGATCTGCTGGAGGAAAGTTTGAGAAGCTCGTCACTGCAAACCGTTTTCACTTGCGTCTTGCATCCGGCTTTGCGCACTGTGTTTGCGTTTTGGAGGCAGCTCTTGTTGTGGGCTTGAAGTTGCGCCTTCACGATTGACCTGTTTTCAATCAGCCGCGGTTGTGCGAGTGACGGGCCCTTATATTTTCTCGGAGTCGACTCCGCATCTCTCTTCTGGACACAGGAAGACTAGCACCTATGCAACAGACTCTCTTCCAAAACCCGGGAGTGCCTGGCAATCCCGTTTCGAACGAAACATTATTGTTCGCGAGGAGGAAAGAGTGCAATAAGATGGATTCTCAAGCATGGATCTCCACGGGAAGAACGCCCGGGGGGGTACTAGCATTTAGGGGTCGATTTCTGGTTCGGAAACCCCCACAGTCATCTGCTTGGCCCTTTTAGAGTGCAAGTTCACTTAGGGGTTCACTTTTAGCATCGCTAGCACGGTAGGGATGTAGGTGCTGCTGTACTTGCCCAAATTTGAGGACAGATGCTAGTAACCTGGACGAGACAATTTCAAGCAAGCAACAAAGAAGCCATTCTAGCCGCGGTTTCTTTTTCTTCGTTCCTTTTTTTTTCTTCCTTTGGAAACGCAGGCAGCTCTTGCAGGGATACTACACACGATTACGCGAGTCTGAAATGTGTCGAACCGGAAACGAGACGCCTTCAGCCGGCCTATCCTGTCCTGATAGACCGAGATTGCAATGCAGAGAATCTGTGGCGGCGGCCTTTATTGGCCGCTTGCCGCTTCGTACACACCGAGTCGTGGTTCTGGCGCTTGCACTTGGTGCCAATCGTCTCCGCGCGGCCGCTTTGCGTCCGCGCGGCCGTCCGCGGGTTCCTGCACGTGCACCTTCCTGCTTGTTTTCCTTTCCTTCTCATTTTTCCCCCTTTTTTTTATACGTTTATTTGACAGTTCTTTCCTTTGCAACTGCCACTTCCTCCCTTCATCTGGAACTCATTCCTCTCTCGTTGTCGTTCGTCGCTCCGTGTTTTCCGCTTGGGTCTGGATGGTCCGGAAGCTCATGTTTGAAACAGCGGAACTCACCTGCTTTGGTAAGTTTCATGTAGTACGCTGCCAACTACTAATTTTTAGTACCAACACTGCATTGTTGTAGTAGTAAAAAAAAACTAAACTGAGCTTCAATCTCCATCTCCCTGGCTCCGGCACTCGTACCTCCTTTTCCGCTTGAATCTGACGTTTTTTCTTTGTAAGCACCTGCTTTGTAGGAAATACTTGAGGAGGCTGCCAGCTGCAAAAGATCGTGAATGTGCTGTAGCCCACACGAAACACAGGTGAATCTGGGTTTAGTGGGCGGGCGTAAGCGCTCGACAAAAAATACCCATTTTGTAGTTGTATTGTTTTCTCCCCCTCTAGCCTCCTTCGAAGTAAGCACAAGACAGCCCCTCGAGTATTTTCGGCTTCCTCACCTTTTTTTTGAGGCTTCCCTCTCAGCCATCCCATTGAACCCAATCTCATTTTCCGCCGGGAATTGGTGCAAAGCCCGGCACGCCCGAAGCTCCATTTATTTGCATCAGTTGTACGGGGGCGATGCTCGCCGGGGAGCGAAAAGGGCTGTGTTGTGACTGTAGTTACCAATTCCCTCGGGTTGACCATCTTCCGTCGTGCAAACCTAACCCTTCCGTATTACCATTTAGTTCCGTTCGGGAAAAAAGAGAGAAAAAAAAATGAAGGAAAACATTGCGAGTTGCCATAGAGCATCTATTTGGTGATGGGGAAGTAGATGTGAGGTCACCTTGTGCGCTTGCTTCATTTAGCCACGAGGCTACAGAGCATCTATTCTGGTATGGAAAAGTAGCTGTGAGATCACCTTGCGCGCTAGCTTCGTTAAGCCACGAGGCGAATGATGAGGGGTTACCCCAAAACGGACGAAAACTTCTTGGCTTTTCACGCCGTAGCAGAACGACCACACCCTACCCAATCCCAAGCACCCCCTAAACGCGTTAGGGGACCTCACAAGGTTTCACAACGGAGTGACACAACACCCGAAACGAGCTGCACCCTCTCACTTTTCTCAACCCCGCCATACTCAAGCCTCTACGGTCAACCGGAGACTTTAAAATACCGACCTTCTAATCCACAAATAACGCTAGAAAACAAGCCAAGAGGCGGCCGTCCACCGCCAGGTGGGCCGGACTAGATGCGGGGCGGCTCCCTGGGGGGAGCCGGGAACGGGGGCAGTCAATAAATCGCGTATCTTCTGGAGTTGAATCGCAAGGTTTGATGAAATTGGATGGTGTTCGGTCAACGGATCTTCAATGAGAGCGACTGACGATTTCCAAAGCGAGGGGTAAAATTACGGTGTTCTTCTCGATAGCGACGGGGTAATAACCTTTGTACAAGTGTTAGTTCTCGTCGGAATAGTATTAATCTTCTAAGATCTTCGATCTTATACGACAAAAAAAAAAAAACGTCGAGTCTCGTGAGGTTCACACTTCAAAGGCAAGGATTGTATTTTTTTTTTTTTTTGAACGGGAAAACCACGCAGTCTTTTATCCCCAAGGTTTTATTATCCCGCAATCGAACCAGGTTGTAATACATAAGCACATACACACCTTCTCCGGTAGCTCCCGGCTCAGCCGACTCTCGCGGCCTTCTTAAAAGGTACTAACAATCTTGTGGGTTGCCCTTCAAAGTATTGTGCAGGCTAAAAAGACGTAGGCAGCGTGTTTTGGTGGTTGATCAGAAATCCTTACCTGAATACACAGGGTAAATACAAGTGGGAAAACGATCAACCGGCACGCACAAACAAATAAGCGCCTGCTTGAAAGGAAATGCTCGACGATGCTGCCCGACAAAGAACAGAAGGGATCCCAAGTGCTGTAACTACCGAACCACATGTCGAACGGACGTGAGGTCATGCGGGTCTACCCCGACACGACAAATCACTCAAACACAACAGGTCAAGGTCCTGAAGCGAAGAACAAATCAGATTGTGTCTGTATTGTATTTGTCCCTTACCTCTATCCATTCCGAGTCGAAGCAGCAACGTCGAGTATTTTGTATAAGCACCTGCTTTGTAGGAAATACTTGAGGAGGCTGCCAGCTGCAAAAGATCAAAGAAGGTAAATGTGCTGTAGCCCACACGAAACACAGGTGAATCTGGGTTCAGTGGCGGGCGTAAGCGTTCAACAAAAAGGACCCTCTTTTGTAGTTGTATTGTTTCTCCCCCTCTAGCCTCCTTCGAAGTAAGCACAAGGCAGCCCCTCCAGTATTTTGGAAAAAAAACAGGTCGTTGCCGGGGCAGCCCCTTAGCAGGACCTTTCCCCGCCCACCTGTCTGCGCTCTCGTGGTCATCACCACCGCGCTGGCCCGTCCCGAGAGGAAAAGGAGAGAGGGGAGGTCTCGTTACCGGGGCTTCGCTCGTCGGCAAAAGGAATGAACCCACCCGCCCTTGACTGTCAACCGTAGACACAAAAACACGGATCCTTCACGCTCGGAACAGTCTGGAAAACGTCAAGCTGGGGAGCGATACATCGTTCGAAGAGGGCGGAGTTCGTGCTGCTGTCAGAACACGTCGGAGGGAACCCGAACCGCGAAACGATGTTTGACTGCGTGTCCGTCATCAGCACGCGCCCGTGCATATGGCTTTTCTCCCCCTCCCCGTGCTCCTCTTTTCTCCTGTGCCCGCGGCTCTTCCGGCGCGTCCCAATCGGGCGTCCTCCCACCGAAAACGGGCGTTTATCACTCGCGCGGCAATTGGCCCGCGCATCTTTCCCGTCTTCACCGTCCATTTCACCTCGTCGAGTTGCAGCCGACCAGCAACGCCGGAGAAGCTCAGTCAAGGCAATGCCCCTGTTGCCATCGCTGATTCCTCCGTTGAGCGGACGACTAGAACACACCGATCTTGTGTCGACCTACAAAATTCACCACACACACACACACACACACACACACACACACACACACACACACACACACACACACACACACACACACACACACACACACACACACACACACACACACACACACACACACACACACACACACACACACACACACACACACACACACACACACACACACACACACACACACACACACACACACACACACACACACACACACACACACACACACACACATAGTCAGCTCGTAGACTTCAGAAACTCCAAAGCTTCGGGAAAGAGCACTCATGGCACACGCTGGCGAGAGCAATGGCGAAGTAGACGTACACGGTGAGGACCAGCCTCAGAAGCTGGAGCTGCAGAGGGAAAAGTGGGCTGCATCCAAAACGCGTGTGAATTAATGTCGCACCCGAAATGCTGGTGTGACACCCGCTTTTTACCTCCGGCTTTAACTTCATCTTTGAAGAAGAGGGCTTTGCGGCCGTGCAGAAGACTCGCTTCACAACAGGCCGAGGTGGGAAGCGGGACAGGGGAGAGGCGAATCACGACGCGGGGTACAGCATGCCTGCTGGCCGGGTCGTGGTCGACGAGCCGAAGCAAAAAATCGAAGAAGGCGAGACGGGCGACATCGTCGGCGACGTCGCCAACGAACTCCACGACACGGAACACACCAGCGCCGACGAAGCAGCCGCCGAGCCGGGAGTAGTCGGGAATACCCCCCGGCCTCCGAACCCAAGGCTGCGTTGCAGTGTTCCCCGGTGCTGGAAGGGGGGGCAGGGGAGAGGCGAATCGAAGGGGGAGAAGCTTTACCAGCTTCGGCTGACACCATTTGCGCACTTAACCATGGTTAAGATGACGACTGAAAGCACAGACACAAAGATAGCACAAAGCATTTGCAAATAACACGAAAAGCCTCTAGGCAAAAACGTTTTCACATTTCTTGGGTTTGAAGAGCGCGTGGTGCTTACACCACTGAGGCCAGGTTATTTAACCGCGGATTTAGTGAAGGATGGTTCAGGAAACGGTCGTGAGCGAAACCCGGCCAGGTAAGGGGGGTGGGCAGGCACCCGGCCAGGTAAGGGGGGTGGGCAGGCACCCGGCCAGGTAAGGGGGGTGGGCAGGCACCCGGCCAGGTAAGGGGGGTGGGCAGGCACCCGGCCAGGTAAGGGGGGTGGGCAGGCACCCGGCCAGGTAAGGGGGGTGGGCAGGCACCCGGCCAGGTAAGGGGGGTGGGCAGGCACCCGGCCAGGTAAGGGGGGTGGGCAGGCACCCGGCCAGGTAAGGGGGGTGGGCAGGCACCCGGCCAGGTAAGGGGGGTGGGCAGGCACCCGGCCAGGTAAGGGGGGTGGGCAGGCACCCGGCCAGGTAAGGGGGGTGGGCAGGCACCCGGCCAGGTAAGGGGGGTGGGCAGGCACCCGGCCAGGTAAGGGGGGTGGGCAGGCACCCGGCCAGGTAAGGGGGGTGGGCAGGCACCCGGCCAGGTAAGGGGGGTGGGCAGGCACCCGGCCAGGTAAGGGGGGTGGGCAGGCACCCGGCCAGGTAAGGGGGGTGGGCAGGCACCCGGCCAGGTAAGGGGGGTGGGCAGGCACCCGGCCAGGTAAGGGGGGTGGGCAGGCACCCGGCCAGGTAAGGGGGGTGGGCAGGCACCCGGCCAGGTAAGGGGGGTGGGCAGGCACCCGGCCAGGTAAGGGGGGTGGGCAGGCACCCGGCCAGGTAAGGGGGGTGGGCAGGCACCCGGCCAGGTAAGGGGGGTGGGCAGGCACCCGGCCAGGTAAGGGGGGTGGGCAGGCACCCGGCCAGGTAAGGGGGGTGGGCAGGCACCCGGCCAGGTAAGGGGGGTGGGCAGGCACCCGGCCAGGTAAGGGGGGTGGGCAGGCACCCGGCCAGGTAAGGGGGGTGGGCAGGCACCCGGCCAGGTAAGGGGGGTGGGCAGGCACCCGGCCAGGTAAGGGGGGTGGGCAGGCACCCGGCCAGGTAAGGGGGGTGGGCAGGCACCCGGCCAGGTAAGGGGGGTGGGCAGGCACCCGGCCAGGTAAGGGGGGTGGGCAGGCACCCGGCCAGGTAAGGGGGGTGGGCAGGCACCCGGCCAGGTAAGGGGGGTGGGCAGGCACCCGGCCAGGTAAGGGGGGTGGGCAGGCACCCGGCCAGGTAAGGGGGGTGGGCAGGCACCCGGCCAGGTAAGGGGGGTGGGCAGGCACCCGGCCAGGTAAGGGGGGTGGGCAGGCACCCGGCCAAGTCAATGGATTACTACGGCCGCCACGACGGTCGGATCTGGCTCGTTGATGAGGGAAAGGAGGGAGTTCGCCGCCGCCTGCACGGTCGAACATCTGCCGCCGCGCGTCCCTCTCGGCAGCCAGCGTCCGCTCCGCCTGGGCGGCCCTCTGCCCGTTTTCCTCGCACGTCCCGCTCCCGCGCGCCCGGCCGGTCTCGCGGGTCGTGACCGTCAAGCGGGAGCTGCAGGAGGCCGAGTACGGCGCCCCCGGGGCGGTGTACAACCACGGGTACGAGAGGCACCATGCGCAGAGCGAAGGGTCCGGCTCGCAGCAGACGTGCGGGGAGGTCGTAACCGTCGCAGCAGTCGTACCAGCACTACGAGGCGGTCCGAAGACGACGAAAAGGTGTTCTCATCCGAGTTTCCAATGATTATCGAAAAGTCCACGACAGCAATGCTGCCGGACACGAGTCGGTGCCCCGTGCCCAAGCCTGCGTTGCAGTGTTCCCCGGCGCTGCCCGCGCTCCCAGCGCACTGGCTCTCGAGCGGCAGTCAAAAATAGAATAGTCGGCAATAGGCAACCTACCGCAGGAACGATATGCAGACTAGTATCCGATACCTTGTGGGAACATCTCACGACAAAGGTCACCCGGAGACTTTTACAACTTTGAATTCCGAAGTGCACTCCAAAAAAAGACTGAGGTGGGAAGGGGGGGGCAGGGAGAGGCGAATCGAAGGGGGGCGGACTGTCGGCCAGGTCAATGGATTTCTACGGCCGCCCGCTCCCACGCGCCCGGCCGATCTCGCGGGTCGTGACCGTCAAGCGGGAACCGCAGGAGGCCGGGTACGGCGCCCCCGGGGCGCAGTACAACCACGGGTACGAGCGGCACCATGCGCAGAGCGAAGTGTCCGGCTCGCAGCAGACGTACCAGGACCCAGCGGGGAGGTCGCAACCGTCGCAGCAGTCGTACCAGTACTACGAGGCGGTTGAAGACGACGAAATGCCGGTTGTGGAGGTGAAGCAGGAGGCCGGCGAATGGCAGGAAGGCGAGCAACCCATCGACGAGCTCTGCGAGGACGGCTACCAAGTGCCCCACGACGCGGGGTACAGCATGCCCGCTGGCCGGGTTCTGGTCGACGAGCCGAAGCAAGAAATCGAAGAAGACGAGACGGGCGACATCGTCGACGACGTCGCCAACGAACTCCACGACACGGAACACACCAGCGCCGACGAAGCAGCCGCCGAGCTGGGGATACCCCCGGCGCCCGTGGAGGAGGTCGACCCGGGCGACGGACTCGGCCCGCTGCCGCCGCACTACGACTTCCAGTACACCGCAAGCGGCCGGATCTACTTCTTAGACCACTGGCGCCGGACGACGACATGGCAGGACCCCCGGAAGCCCGCCGTGGCCCAGCTGGCGGCGCCGAAGGCTGAGTTGCGGACCATCTGCAAGGCGTTCCAGAAGGGGTACTGCCCGCTGAAGAAAAACTGCCTGTTCCTGCACGTCACCAAGGAAGAGCAAGAAGCCCAAGGGCTCGAGTGCAAGGAAGACGAGGACGTGACGCTGGAGGACAAGGAGGACCTGCCGAACCCGTTCGCACAGCGCTTCGAGAACACCGACATCAAAGAAAACGTCATCACAGACGGGGACTGGCGGTTTGCGGAGACTGCTCACGACTTCGAGATCGGCGACCGGGTCCTGGTCGTCATCCAGCAAGAGAGCACCGAAGAGTACGTTCCCTCGCAGTTAATCCGTCTCGGCGAAGAAGGCACCGTCATCGAACTTGTCCCGGGCGGCTTTGTATGCCTTTTTTTTTTTTTTTTGGAAAAGACTGCAACTTAATCATAATCTTCCTCATGATTATTTGTACAAGCACCTGTTTTGTAGGAAACACCTGAGGAGGCTGCCAGCTGCAAAAGATCAAAGGAGGTAACTGTGCTGTAGCCCACACGAAACACAGGTAAATCTGGGTTCAGTGGCGGGCGTAAGCATTCACCTAAAATACCCACTTTGTAGTTGTATTGTTTCTCCCCTCTAGCCTCCTTTGAAGTAAGCACAAGGCAGCCCCTCGAGTATTTTGTTCTTGAAACACGGTTGTGATACGAATCGTTTATTGTATTTTATTGTATTTTTATTGTACAGATTTTCGTACATTATTGAGCCAATTCACCTAGCCCCCCTGAAAGTGACTTTAGCTCGATTACGCGTCGATTACACTCGATTACACTCGATTACGCTCGATTACGCTCGATTACACTCGATCAACATTTGGGTGAATTGGGGGGGTACTGCAGTAATTGATTAAAGGCGTGACACTCAGCCAATCTTGATAGGCCGGTTCAACGGGCCCACTAACGCACCTTCTTCCGGGGCTAAAAAGGTGCTGATGACAGGATATTGAAATTGGAATAAAAACAAGAATATTAGTCTGAAAAAATGACCGCGACAGGCAGTGTAGCTGGAGACCAGGAAGCTCGGGCTGACTCACGGAAGCAGGTTGTCGAGTGCGTACGGGCTCGGGTACCACTATCTCGCATTAGCTCGTCTTCTTGTTGCGTTAGTATAGTCCTTTGACAGAGTGAGCCGGTGCCTCTCATCTCACCTTTAAAACACGGCTGAGTCACGCATGCTCTTGACAGACGCTAGCGTCCGACATTTCGCACGCGCGTCGCAGTCGTTGGGTGGTATTGACAAGGGGTTTCATCGGACACTCGGATGAGCTTCGTTACTTCACTGGAGGCCCGCTTGGCTGCCTTCGAGTTGCGTTTCCGCGTTGGTGTTGTTGCTTCGCTTTTGGACTCCTTCTTCGACTTCGCACGGTCCCAACGTCCTGGTCTGCCCTTGGTGCACGTCTTGCGCTCAGTCTGCGCAGTTCGTCTCTCCTGCTTGACTTCGTGCTTCCATCGAGCCTGCTTGCGCTCCCATCCCGACGGGTAATGCGTCTGCGGTCGAAAACTGCCATTCAGTGTTGCAGCTTTGCGGAGCCCAGCCTGCGGTACGGCTCGCACCTTGTCGCCGGCCTACTTCGCCGTCTGCTCTCGTGCGGCGGCTTCGTAGGCGCGCATCACAGCTTCAAACGCCTGCTGGTTTGCTATTTGTGGTCTCTTGTTGAGTCCGGCCATGTTCCCGCCTCCGAGAGACGTCAGGACGTTGACTTGCATCTCAAGCGCCGGGTGAATCGGCGTCTGCACGATACTCGTCAGCCGTCGCATCGCGCTCTTCATCGCGTACGATTTCGCGGTCGCCGAGTCCCGATACTCGGCTGTCGCTCGTCTCTGAACCTCATCCATCGCGTGATTCGATAGAGCATCGGCGTCTTCTTGTTGCGTCAGTGGGGAGTCATTTGCATGCAAATGAGTACCACACTATCTCGCAATAGCTCGCATATATTAAATTTAGCGCAGTTAGTACTTGAGCCTTTAGGCATTCGGTGCGGGCCAGTTCCAGGCGATAGGGTGTTCGCCGAGCGCTCGGTAGGCACCTTGTCCTCGGTGACATGGAGTTTCTGCTCCGGCTTGGGGGTGGTGACTTCGTCATTGCCGGGGATGCAGGAGAGCTTCCGGGGAGCAAAGATATCCTCTGCCTGACGTTCTCGTACCTGGACACGATGGAGCAGAGATGGAGGATGCGGCTTGTGTTTGCAGCACTTGTGCGGCAGAAGGATCCAGCAACGACAACCAAGTATCTCCAGTACGTGCTGGATTACTTTCAGAAGCTGCAAGAGTCGCTCCTTGCCTTGGGGTTCGATCTCCCTGGCGATGCACTGCTCCCAAGGATGAAAAAGATGGTTACAGACAGAGGCCTCTTCACGACGGCTAGTGAGTGTACGCCTGTGGGGCCGTTGACGAGGTCATCATGGAGCCCGTGCATCGCCTGCACCTTGCTGACAAAGCCGTCCAAAAATGTCTGGCTACCGACCTTCCTTTCAAGGAAGGTCGGTCGCCAGACAAGGACCTTTGCGATCACTTAGCGCTTCTTCATCATTCATCATCCCGTCTTGCTAGGCTGCTCACAGTCGCTCGAAGATCTTTCTGTCCCTTTTCGCCACCAACCCGCCTGCAGTCCCCGTGCTCGCTGCCATGATTTAGAACATCTTCATCTCGAGAGCTTCCGGTCTCATATGCACATCGCCCACTTGCCTGCGGTTTCCGTCCCTCGTATGCTTATGCTTGGCACGTCTTGGGCCAGACAGTGGTCAACATGGTCGCCCATGGGCCAGTCAGGGGTCCACCAGTGGTCGAACCCAAAATACTAGTGTCAATCTCGATCACACTCTACAACGCTCTACTACACTCTACTACACTCTATTACGCTCGATTACACTCGATTACACTCGATTACACTCGATTACGCTCGATTACACTCGATCAGGGGGTAGGTGAATTGGCTCAATTATTCATACTATGCAGTCCGCCGCATTCCGCCCGACTTACACGGACTAAAAATACTCCCACACGGACTTACACGGAATCGGGGTGAGTCCGTCTGGGGTGCGGGTGGGGTGCGGGTGAACGTTTTCCAATGAAAATACTCAGTATCCTTAGTATTGCTTCGTATTCTTAGTATTTCTATTCTTGCACATAACAGTCGTTGCGAACTTGGTCATTGCGGTTGCGGAGACCAGCAGCAAGAACACAGGAAACAAACACACAACTTCGAAGGGGGGGGGGGATGGGAAGGCCTAAGGGCTCGAAAAACAAGGCGAAGGCCGGCAAGTCTGAACCGTCCAACAAGAAGAGAAGGGTGACAATGAGCCAGGCCATGCAGGATGCGGAGTCCAGCAGCGAAGCACCGACTAGCGAAGCACCGAACAGTGAAGCACCGACCAGCGATTCCGAAGGTGGCTCGTCCGTCCCGATGTCGGTCTCGTCGGTTCTTGGTCCGCTCTTTGAGGCAGTCGAGGCAGCCTCACAGGCTGACGATGCAGGTTCACAGACAGAAGATGCAGGTTCACAGGCCGGCGGGTCAGCCTCACAGGCTGGTACGCCAGCCTCGCAGACAAAGGTGGTCAAAAGACCGTCTAAGCTGCAGCTCCGAAAGGGGCTGGCGAAGGGCGCAGCGAAGGTTGCAGTGGCCGGCAGCAAACGCCACAATCTGCTGATTACAGCCGTAAAAAGGATGAACAAGCTCACAGACGCAGAAAAGGAAGGCTTGGAGCTCAGGAAGGTGAAGGACCTCCCTTCATCTTGGAAGTCGTTAGCACTCAGAGACCCCAACGTCACGTTGCAGGAAGAAGTGATCTGGTGCGGTTCATGCCAAAAGAAAATCAACTACCTCGACAGCACCACGTGCAAGAAGCATCACACCTACGAAGAACACAAGAAGAGGCACACACTTCTGGTGGCACAAAAAAAGGCTGGCGCGGTTGTTGTGGACGTTGACGCCGGTACCGCAAACGTCACTGAAAAGGGGACCGCCGTACAGGACTTCACGAGGTTGGTTGCGATGGCCGGCATGAAGGCAGGGGCAGTGGCTTGCATGCGTGTCTTTTTCAGAAAGCATGTCTCCCCGGCAATTCCCCACACGAGGACGCTCATGGATATGAGTCGGGGGTGCGATGCGAAGACGCAGATGCAGAAGGATCTAATAGAGACGATCGGGACATCGTTTGGCATTGGGTTTGATGGATCCATCATCGACGAGCTCAAGGAGCAGGCATTGGCAGTGGTCGCATACGACAAGGGACGAGCATACTTGCTGGGACTTCGCGTTGGAGAGGACGGTGAAGCCTTGGACACAACCTCTCAGTCGGAGTTTGTTGCCAACGTCCTCAAGGACTACGGGATCAAGATACCCAACGTCGCTTACATCGTCGTTGACAAGGCGTCGACGAACGTGGTCGCCCTTCAGGACTGGGAGGGCATTGTGATATACTGCTTCGGTCACCATCTGAAAAATGCCATCAAGCCGTGGTTCAAGCTGAGTCACCCGAACGCCCACGACACACTGCGTCTCTTCAGCAACGCTTTCTACAAAGCACCCACGCGTGAGGTTCGGTGGGTGCAGGCGCAGAAGGCAGTCGTGACCCATGATGTCGATGCAGCCGCTACAGAAGACGAGATTCCGATCGCCCAAAAGCTGACTGCCCTGCTGTCGTTGCACGAGGATGGCGAAGACGTCGAAGCTGACATCCTTGAGTGTCTTGGTGAAGGAGATGGAGACATGTTGGAGCGTGCAAAGGAGAGGTTGACGCAAGCTCAAAATGAGAACGTGCCAGTGGACTTGACACCAGAACCACAACGCGAGCAACGTCCCAGCCCGGAATACCCCCCCTCTATCAACGACACGAGGTGGGATTCCACCTTCAGATGCCTTGCCCACCTGGTCCCCCGCCTGCAGTCTCTTCCAGCATTTCTTGAGAAAGAACTGAAAAGGAACACCACACCCGAGAGTATCCAACTACTTGCGGGGAAGTTCAGCGATGCAGACGTCACAGAAACGTGTGCAGCTCTTGTAACGGCCTTGGAAGCCATGGAACCCGTCATGCCCCTTTTCAGTTTTGCTGCTGATCCACCCGCGCGCAAGCCCCTTGCAGCGGAACTCCCCGCCATGGTTGCAAAAGCCATGAAGGCCGTTGGCAACGATCTCTCCGCCGTCCTGAAAGAGATGTGGAGCACCTATCTTTCCCGGGACATCTTCAAATCCATGTGGCTCTTTTGCCCTGAGAAGCTGGGTACGAAGAAGGCAGCGGGAATTGCCATCCCCTCAGTGGAGTCAATCACGGACACATTCAAGGGCGTGTTTCACCGCGACGCCAAAACCCAACTGGGCGAGTACCTGAAGGTTTCGATCAGCGTCCTGACGAAATGGAAGGATGCCGAAGCATTCTGGACTTCGAAGAAGCAGGTATGGCCGGATCTCTCAGCCGTAGCTCTCACGCTGTTGTACCTGCCCGTCAGTGTAACGCGGGTGGACGCCGTGTTCAGCCAGTTGGGGGCAATCTCAAATGAGAGAGGGGGGAGAATCAACCCTTCTGCATACGAGACGACAGCCCTTTACTACTGCAACAAAGACATCTCTGGGAGGTTCAAGGACTTCGACGACGAACATTCGCTGTCTCGGGTGTGATTCTCAATAACAGGCATCTGAGAACACAACAGTGCAAGCCTTTTTTCTACGTTCAGTGTTTTTCCGGGACTCCCGGAGTGACTTTTCTGAGCGCACCCTGCTACAGTGTGGCTCGCTGGACCGGAAGAGTGAAAGCCACGAGAGGTCCCCGGAAGTGTTCTCTCCCCTGTTTCCCCTGTTCCAGGAGGTTCAAAGACTTCGACGACGAACATTCGCTGTCTCGGGTGTGATTCTCAATAACAGGCATCTGAGAACAAAAGTGCAAGCCTTTTTCCTACTTTCCTACTTTCAGTGTTTTTCCGGGACTCCTGGAGTGGCTTTTTTTAGCGCACCATGCTACAGCGTGGCTCGCTGGACCGAAACCCGGGAAGAGTGTGCACCACGAGAGGTCCCCGGAAGTGTTCTTTCCCCTGTTTCCCATCTTTCCCCTCTTCAGCCACGACGAAGTTACGCACATATCCCTTTGTGCTTTTCTCGTTTCCATGCGCATCTTCCTGGATCAGGTTTCTTGGCGCATGGTCCAGCCGGGTAGAGAAGAACACCAAGAGACCGTGAGTCGGCATTGCGGATTGTCATGGCGAACTGCGTTCCGTGGCGGAAGACTCGGTCGCCAACACTGTCCTCGAGTGGGATTACTCCCCGTGTGTACGCCACAATGTACGCGGCATACCGCTGGTGTCGCTGAGAAGTGATAACGGGTCCTTGTCCTGGCTGTTCAACCCGGCACAGATGGGCACAGGGGATCGGAAGCAGTCGGGACCGTGCACATACGCAGTGCACATGAGGCAGTGCGCCGCTGTGGCCACACCCTGATTGAACAGTTGTGCGCCCGTGGGCTGCGACCGGCAGACACAGAGCCCACTCGCGGTTGGAGGTGGGCTCATAGTGGCCATAAGCTCTTCCCGAGTGTGGCAAGGATACTTGACCGCTCACCATCATCACCATAATTGTGCTGCTGGTCTCCGCAGCCGCAATGAAAAGGTTCACAATGACTGTTATGTGCAGGAATGGAAGTAAAAGTCCACGAATAAATACTAAGACTACTGAGTATTTTTCATTGGAAAACGTTCACCCGCACCCCACCCGCACTCCACACGGACTCACACCGAGTCCGTGTGGAGTGCGGGTGGGGTGCGTGTGGGGTGCGGGTAGGAGTCGTCGGCGGAAAAAAAAAAAAAAATCTGCGCGGAATGCGGCGGACTGCATAGTATGATTATTTTATACAATACTGTACAATAATACAATAATTTACAATAATTTACAATAATGTACAAGAAATTACAATAATTTACAATAATATACAATACATTATTGTACGACTGCAGTCCCAGCGATCCTGATGCTCCAGCAGCAATCAGGCACTCTTCTGATATCCTAGAAATGACGGGAACTGCCTCCCTTTTCTGCAAAATAGAACACATGGCCCACGGTTCTGAGGCCAAACTCCTGCAGAAGGGAAGAAACTCCACGAAAAGGTCAACGAACAAACTGGGCCGCAACAAGAAACTGCCCAGTGCACTTAAACATCTGCGAGATCGAGAAAATTGAACAGAACAGCAAACCCGAAAAAGGCTTTCCCAGATGTTGAAGACTGGAATACACAGTCCGAGCATTTACCAAAAATGCGCGTACTCCATAACCCCTTTAGGCGCATCAGGCGCACCTGGATTTACCACCCAATTCAAAAAGTTGTATATTCCGTTGCGGGAAGCTTCTGACAGCTATCTCGCTGCGCCCAATTGCAGCAGATATCTGAATGAAAGGGGCAGTATTTCCGTTCACGCCCTGGAGAGCATGCTCGGTCGGGGAAACGAGAAAGAACGAAATACGATGTATTTCACTTCCCTGCTGCGTTCGACCCTGAAAACGTCGTTTTGAAGCAAACGTCTGTATCAAGGGTCTTCACCTCGGGAAACCTTCACTTCAATTTCCGGACTGAACTGAGTCCGAAGTGAAGATTGCCGAAGTGAAGATTGTCGAAGTGAAGATCCACCAAGACGTCCTCTCGCCAAGACACCTGTCGTGGCAACTGCCTTTCGAATGTTTGTCGCTCTTTCTGGTAGCCCATGATATGACACCTGCTGCATCTTCACCCTCTTGAACTGCAACGCTGTCTTTTTGCGCTCGAACACCCATGACAAAGACACCATGTTCGGAAGTCTGTCGAGTTCATCGGGCCATTCCGTGTAAAACCTGTCGTGAACCTTCCACACGCCTTACCTCCTGCACCACTGCGTGTACAATAATGTACAATAATCGTACAATAATATACAATAATGGTGCGTTTGATTTTAGGTTATGTCCCATGGCAGTCTACCTGGCGGTTACTGGCTGTTACTGGCAGTTACTGGCAGCGCAGAGCAGGGGTGTACGTGATTTAAACGCTGGGTGTACTTAGCAAAATTTGACCTCCACCCAGATTTTTTTTCATTTTTGTTCGGCAATGTTTTCTCCAGGTTTCGGGTTTTCTGAGTTTGGAAGGGAGGAGGGGCAACAAATACTCTCGTTTTTTTCCCTCGTGGTAGCATCTGCCCGCGCGAAAGGCTCTTAAAAAAGCGCTCCTCGAAAAACAGGCGCACATTTCGCTGAACGTACCATCTGTCTTGCACTCATCCTCACCAGTCTTCGTCACCATCTTGACGAAGTTCTCGACAACCTCTTTCAGAGTTGCAATGGCTTGGGAAGTTCATGCCACCTCAGGGCAACCTTCCAGACCGTCATGTACCCGCTTTTCGTGTATCTTTGTGAAGTTGGGCGTTGGATCATCCGACAAGCTGGATGTCAGCCAAGTTCGTAGCGCGATCAGCCGGCTTGCTGCCCCATGGACACCGAGTTGCCAGAAAAGATGACCGTGGCGAGTGTGATGTATTCCGCAATTCTTGCTGCATAATGGAACAAAGGAAGGTTTAAAAAGGTACCTGACGAAGCAGCAAGCGGTGGCACTCCCAGTGAATCTTCCCAGCAGCTTCCGGAAAAGCTCCCACAGCGTCTAAACGACGTTGGGATTCGCGGCGGTTCGCGGAGGCGTGTCCTTGAGCAAGGTGTGGTGGAAAAGGAGCTCGCAAGCTGGTTGAAGGAGGACGTTGTTTCACCAGCTGCGCTTCCGCGCGTGTGGCCAGTGTAAACGGGAGGAGGGACGTTCCAGTCCGCACCTCACCCCACAGCCTTCTTCTCTGCTGGCAAAGAACCATTGAGTCATTGGGACAATCCCATGGTACCGCGTGAATGGCGCGATCGGGCCCACGGCAGCGCAGGCCACTCCTTCGTGCAGTCGAATCGGAGCGAATCGATGCGAGCAGGCCTTCTCGTTTCCTCTTTCTGCCAGCCACCAGGTCCTCCTGCTTGGACTTGTTCCACAACAGTCTTTCTCGACCTAGACGCACTGACAATCAGATTCGGCAACGGTGGAACCGAAGGCAACTCTCGTTCTTTGCAGCAGACCTTTGTCGAATGAGCTCGTCCCGCGTTTGGAGGACCTTCTTCATCTTCCCGCGCATCCCTTCCAAAACAGACGGTCCAAGTGCCAGATTTCTCGTCACACTTGCTACCTCCTCATCGGGCGGGCAGTACTGTACAGGCTCGTAGTAACTTCCGGCGGCAACCCGATGAACGACGCTCCGGAGACAGTCAACATCTGACGCCGTGGAGATGTCGGGTATTAGAACGGTTCACTCCCTTCCCCCCGTAGTTACGCGTGCGGGGCAGTGTGGCTCCTGAGCAAAGAATAGTTGAGTCGCAGCTCTTGACAAAGACAGGTGGTTTTTTTATTCTTCGCTTGACCTCACGAACCAGGGTGGTCGGTCCTGCTTTTGGCTTTGTAGGTTCTCCCGACTCCCCAAATCGTGGTAAGCACAAACTCAAGAGGTCTAGTCAACTATTCCCTGCAGTATTCGCATACTTTCAACACGGTTGTGAAACGAATGGATTATTGTACATTATTGTATTTCCCCCGCCGACCAAGAATTATTGTATTTTTATTGTACATTATTGTACATTATTGTATATTATTGTACATTATTGTACATTATTGTACAGTTATTTGGTGCGTTTGACAGGTCTGCGCTGCCAGTAACTGCCAGTAACAGCCAGTAACCGTCGGGTAGACTGCCATGGTACAGTGGGATTTCTGAAAAAAACATTTTGTGTACTTAGCAACTTTTTGGCCCAGAACCCGAAAATTTTGCCCACACTCAAACACCACCACATGATACTTTGAAGTTTTATTTGAGGTGCCAAACCCATTTTCTGGACATTTTTGCGTTTATTTTTGACTCAAATGTCAAAGGTTTGGCGCACCCTGTAGCCCCAAGGAAATTTAGGTTCCCACGTGGGCAAAAGTGTGCCTGCTCGGCGGAATTGATACCCAGCCTGACTCTTTTTTCAATGGGCACAAACAGTGGACTCTGGTTTTGGCAAAGGGTGGTGATATTTTCCCGCTGGTCTACGTGGCAATTTTTTCCCGACGACTTTTTGCTCGCTCGTTTCTCGGGTGAAGAGAACGGTGCCAAATAGACCCGGAAACGTAGGCGGATTATTGTGGTTCGTCGGCATTTCATTGCTGCAACATACATTACACCCGCATTGCACCCGTCAAAACCGGTCCAAAAAGGCTGCTTGCAGGGATCGATCCCCTGGAATAAGCGTTGGCTTTCACTGGCCCTGGAAGACAGGGGGTGTGGGAGGGCACCAGATTAGGTTGACACCAGGTTTTCTGGAAGATTTCGTCATCGATCTTCTCACCGGACCAAAAACTTGTCGGAACGCACGCCGGGATCGCCGAGAAAATGGACGAATGATGATCCCAAAGTGAAGAAGTAGCCAATTCCTGGTGAAAACACTGAGGGCGCGCCAATCGCGCCAAACGCGCCATACAGGGTTTTCTGGCGCGGCCTGGTGCGGCTGGCGCTTAAAAAGCAGCTGTTGCATGGACACGCCAACGTACGGTCATGGCTGCGCGCACCTTTATCGCGAATTTTGCTGCCGCTGCCGGTGGCAGCTGTGTAGGGTTATTAACGAAATCCGGGACTCTACTGAAGCACTCCTGTGCATAAGACGGCTTGAAGGCCTGGGAAATCTCCTTGTCACCACAAGACAGAATCCTTTGCGGCCGTGATTGATCAGTCGGGGGCGGGTCTCCGCGAAACAGTAAAAATGAAGGACACCCCCCTGCGCCTGCTGTTTCCGGGTGTTTCGCCTGTTCGTCATTTGCCGCTGTTACCACAATTTTCTGCTGTTGCCGAGTTCTCTGCAACTACTACACCCCGCCAACACAGTTCGTTCGCCTGAAGCATGACGATGGTGCCATTTTCTCGTGGAGGATCACGGTATCGCTTACATCATGTGCTCGTTTCTTTTTAGCATCTTGGGGGTCGTCCTAGTAGTAGTAGTAGTAGTAGTAGTAGTAGTAGTAGTAGTAGTAGTAGTAGTAGTAGTAGTAGTAGTAGTAGTAGTAGTAGTAGTAGTAGTAGTAGTAGTAGTAGTAGTAGTAGTAGTAGTAGTAGTAGTAGTAGTAGTAGTAGTAGTAGTAGTAGTAGTAGTAGTAGTAGTAGTAGTAGTAGTAGTAGTAGTAGTAGTAGTAGTAGTAGTAGTAGTAGTAGTAGTAGTAGTAGTAGTAGTAGTAGTAGTAGTAGTAGTAGTAGTAGTAGTAGTAGTAGTAGTAGTAGTAGTAGTAGTAGTAGTAGTAGTAGTAGTAGTAGTAGTCGTTAGAACTTGATATGCAGCAACAATTTGTGACGATAGACTGCACAAGCCGCTACGACTACCTGTTTGCACGCGTCGTGTATCATGTCTCGGTCGCTTCTTGCCCCGCGTGCTGTTTGTCTCTGGTGCGCGCTTCACGTCCGCTGTGGTGTCTTACGAACCCGAGGAATCACGAGATGATCCGGCGCACTTCCTTTTCTCCCTCGCGGGTTGTCCCCCGCGGCCGAGATCCTGACTCCTCTATGTTCCTTGCCTTAGCCTGCTCGTCTCCGCGGCTCCGCTTCGGTTGGGTTTGTGGACTGTCCACCTTTTGTGTTCGCAGGCGGCTGCTGCGGCCTCGGCTTCTTGCGGGCGCCTGTAGCCCGTCTGGGTTCAGTGCCCGGACGTTTAGTACGTGCGCTCGGCTAAGGCCGGCGCGTGGCGAGACTGGAGGCAGCAGTTAAAGTTCGGGGAACAGCAAAGTTCGAAGCTAAGTTCGGGCAATGCTAAGTTCTGGTGAAGCTAAGTTAGTTGAGTGATGCTAAGTTCGGGCGTGCTAAGTTCTGGTGCTAAGCGCTGGTACTAAAAAAAGTTCGGGCACGAAGCGAAGTTCGTAGTAAAGTCCGGGTGAAGCCAAGTTCGGTGCTCGTACCCTGGGGGGGACACTCCCCCCCGACGCACCGCGTACGGGAAAGGATTGGCGCTGATACCCGGGGGACACCCCCTCCGACCCACCGGGCACGGGTAAAGTTTGGCGCTCGTACCCGGGGGGGCCGCCCCCCCCGGACCCCCCCCGCCGCCCCCCTGAGGCAGCCTTTTCCCGTCCGTCCCCCTCCGTCGGCCCTCTCCGGGGCCGACGGGGTGACCCAAATACCGCGAGATACTGAGAAACTCCGCAAGAAACGCAAACTTCGGGCACATTAGACCCCGAAACGCAACAAACCTCGAAAACAATCCCCGACCGGAAAAATGTCACGGGCGGGGTCCGAACCCGGGACCATGCCCGCAAGCCTTCGCCAAACCACTCTGCCACCAGTACGCATATCGGAGAAAAAGCTAGCTCTGCACTATAATCCAGTCCAAAAACAATTCACTTTTTCACACATTAAAGCCGGGTTGGCTCGAATAGAGGCTATTCACATTGCATGTTCATAGGACCTCCAGTCTCGAATTAAGTGCTCAACAAAAAGCCGACCCACTTTGTAGTTGCATTGTTGTCCTGTTGCATCCCCTGGTACTTCAACCATTGGTGCTGCACACGACAACCCCATGTCCACTGCTCTGCGGAGCTACGTCGAGTATTTTCCAGAGGAGATTGGTGCGTGCACTCCTGAATTAAACGACCGCAGTCGGCGGAAAGAACTACTCCCGAGGGCCGCCCAGTGCTTGTTTTGACGGAGGCTACAGTGCACTGCCTCTCATGCATGGTCGACGCTACGCATCAAGTCTTCTTCGAGGAAGATGTTGTCTAAGAAAGGGGATTGCAAGAACGTGCTTGGAATGGGCATGTGCTCAACACCGCACTAGTCCCGTCTGCGCCGTGTTTCGGTCCTTTAAGCCACGGACACATAAGGCGGACCACCATCAGCGCGGAACCTGAGTGTCTGCAGACAGGACTGCGGTGTGAGTCTGATGTGTCAGGCGGCTGTTCGTAGCTCGTTACAACCAGGACCACCCGTGCTACTAGAGCACAGGCGAATCCGTCGCGGGGAGAAGGCCCCTACAACCGTGTCTGAGCAATCAGTTAAAAAACTCAGGGCACTCGCCCTGATTGTGACTGCGACTCGCTAGGCAGCACTGACTTCAGCATCTGATTTGTTCTTCGCTTACCGTGTGTTGTTGTTTTCTCACTCAGGACTTTGACCTGTTGTGTTTTTGTGATTCGTCGTGTAGGGGTAGACCCGCATGACTTCACGTCCGTTCAACACGTGGTTCGGTAGGTACAGCACTTGGGATCCTTTCGGTTCTTTGTCGGGCAGCATCGAGCATTTCCTTTCAAGCTGGCGCTTGTGTAAAAGTGCGCTGTGCGCATCCATCGGGGGTTTCCTTAAGAACATCCATCGACAGGATCTACTGGTGCTTCGGCCGTTCAAGGAGGTGGCACCGCAGGCAGAGGTGAAGAAGAAGAAGGAGCATAAGTGGGTGAAGGTCAACCATCAGCGAAGGCGCGAAGCCGCGAAGGTCCACCGAAAAGAGCGGAACGCGATGAACATCGAATGGGCCAAGAAGAGGAAGGCGACGCAGCAGCAGCTCCCGCCGATGAACGCGGCGCTGCCGTCCGATCGGTTCCAGCCGTACACCGGGTCGGTAAAGTCAGCCCCCGGGATGCCCCAAGCAGCGAAGGGCGCCAAGGGGCAGAAGGGCGGAAAGGTTGGCAAAGGCGGCAAAGGCGGCAAAGGTGGCAAATTCCCCCTCCGCTAGCCTCCGCCTCGCATAACCCAACCGCGAGTGCACCCGTAACAGCTGCGTAGCTCATCCGCGGTTACTTAACCAATGCGCCAATTGACGATGTGCCACGGACTTAGCACGCATGCACGTGATATCGCACACACTGCAGCCGCATGCATTCGTGTGATGTGCGCTACCTCTGCATGCGCATACGTATACATGTATTCCAATGTCACCTCGTCGAGAAGGTAAGCGAAAAAAACCAAGATGCTTCTTTGGGCATCGTCAAGTCAAAACCCGCAGCGCGCAAAGCTTGAGTCGGAGGAGCCACGGTACCGTGCCGCCATGCCGGGTGCCGCGAAGGGGCGGCGGCCCAAGGCTCGCTTCGCAGCTCCTTCCTCTAGCTGGTCTCAGCTCTTTCCACGCTGTTTCATGCGCAAAGCCTTCCCCCCTTTCTGCTTCGATACCGTACTTGCTCGGTGTGCTGCCACAGGCGTTACGTCCCCAGCCACAAAAAGATCGCAAGCGGGCCTATGCAATCGACAGGACGTGGGCAGAAATGTGACCGGGCCAAATGGTCAACAGCTCTCCTACTGTCGGGTCAAGCTTGTTTCCCGTTCAGCAAAAGTGTTGTCGAACATATTTTGTTTATGTTGATGGGCGGCACTGGAGCGCTTTCGTTGTCAATACGCGCCTCAAGCTCGTCCTACAGTTCACCTTATGTCATTAAGACCATTGCATTCGTGTGTGTCTGTGTGTGCGCGTGTGTGTTGGCATCCCTGTTTTGTCGAAAGTCTTTAGCACTAACAATCTTGTGGGTTGCCCTTCAATGTATTGTGCAGGCTAAAAAGACGTAGGCAGCGTGTTTTGGTGGTTCATCAGAATTCCTTACCTGAATACACACATGGTAAATACAAATGGGAAAACGATCAACCGGCACGCACAAACAAAACGAAGCGCCTGTCTTTTTTTAGCGCACGCACATAAGGGAATAGTAGAATGGGGAGTGCAAAAAGGGGGCAAAACAGTGGGCCTGCGTTTTCGTATTTTGCTTCACCACATTGGCGAGTGGATAGGAGCAGCTCGCTTAGGAGCGCGCTGCCGCGAGTGCGAAGCTGACAACGAAGGGATCGCGAAGTGCTGTACAAAGCACCACCCCCAGCTGAACACGGACCCCTAGTCGCGACCTGCGGGGGCATCGGCGGTTACTTGAAACTAAAGGAGGCGCGGATGCCTCTCGCACAGGAAGGCACCATACAACACACTTGCTTGAGCGCCTTCGGCGTCAAGTTGGAATACCGACTCCAGTCTGTGGGCCGAGCAGTATTGCATCCGCGGCCTCAGGCCACCTCCTTCACGTTGGTGCTGTTGTGTGTGTGACTGCGTGTGTTACGGACCACGTTTTAACGTGGTGCCTCCCTTCACGAAAGTACGGCCACGCTGTGTGTGTGTGTGTGTGTGTGTGTGTGTGTGTGTGTGTGTGTGTGTGTGTGTGTGTGTGTGTGTGTGTGTGTGTGTGTGTGTGTGTGTGTGTGTGTGTGTGTGTGTGTGTGTGTGGGATCCTTACTCCGTTCTATGGACTTGTCGACGTCTCTGGAGGTCTCAGCTCCACTGGCCACGACACTGGCCGGTTGCTTCGCGCTGGCGTTCTCCAGCGGGTGCACGTCCTCGCAGCAACTGCGGGATGCAGGGCAACAAAAGGAAACGGAAACAGGCAAGCTAGAAAGGGCCGAAAATGGCACAAGAAGAGAGAGGGAGGGGAACCCAACCAAAGGGGGGCCAACACCCAGCCTGCGACGTGTGTTGGATTGTGATCCCTCCCGTCCAACCTCGTAACGAGTGGGGGATGCATTGCCTATCCACAGAACGTAGTGGATCCCACTAGACGCGCCTTCGGCGCTCAAGCAAGCTTGCTAGTATGTGTGTTGTGTGTGTGTGTGTGTGTGTGTGTGTGTGTGTGTGTGTGTGTGTGTGTGTGTGTGTGTGTGTGTGTGTGTGTGTGTGTGTGTGTGTGTGTGTGTGTGTGTGTGTGTGTGTGTGTGTGTGTGTGTGTGTGTTGGAATCCCTTCTGTTTCTTCGCTATTCCTAGGAAGTCGATAGAACGCATGTGGCTCCGTTCTTGGCTGTTCCGCTATCTCCGAGCTGTTTTTGCAGCAGAGCAAAAGGAGAGGCATCCGTCGAAGTCACGGGAAAAAGGTGGGGAACAGATGAATGGGGAAGAACATACAGGTAAAAAAGAGGGCCGTCAGAGACGGAACGAAGGGATTCGAAGGGGGAGTACAAAAAGGGGGCAAACGGTGGGCCTGCGTTTGTCAGTTTTTGCTTACCCCTCCAACCTCGCTTTTGGCGAGTGGATAATATGAGGAGTTCGCTCAGAAACGTAAGGATTCCAACTTGACGCGCCGAAGGCGCTCAAGCAAGCTTGTGTGTGTGTGTGTGTGTGTGTGTGTGTGTGTGTGTGTGTGTGTGTGTGTGTGTGTGTGTGTGTGTGTGTGTGTGTGGGATCCTTACTCCGTTCTATGGACTTGTCGACGTCTCTGGAGGTCTCAGCTCCACTGGCCACGACACTGGCCGGTTGCTTCGCGCTGGCGTTCTCCAGCGGGTGCACGTCCTCGCAGCAACTGCGGGATGCAGGGCAACAAAAGGAAACGGAAACAGGCAAGCTAGAAAGGGCCGAAAATGGCACAAGAAGAGAGAGGGAGGGGAACCCAACCAAAGGGGGGCCAACACCCAGCCTGCGACGTGTGTTGGATTGTGATCCCTCCCGTCCAACCTCGTAACGAGTGGGGGATGCATTGCCTATCCACAGAACGTAGTGGATCCCACTAGACGCGCCTTCGGCGCTCAAGCAAGCTTGCTAGTATGTGTGTGTGTGTGTGTGTGTGTGTGTGTGTGTGTGTGTGTGTGTGTGTGTGTGTGTGTGTGTGTGTGTGTGTGTGTGTGTGTGTGTGTGTGTGTGTGTGTGTGTGTGTGTGTGTGTGTGTGTGTGTGTGTGTGTGTTGGAATCCCTTCTGTTTCTTCGCTATTCCTAGGAAGTCGATAGAACGCATGTGGCTCCGTTCTTGGCTGTTCCGCTATTGCTCCGAGCTGTTTTTGCAGCAGAGCAAAAGGAGAGGCATCCGTCGAAGTCACGGGAAAAAGGTGGGAACAGATGAATGGGGAAGAACATACAGGTAAAAAAGAGGGCCGTCAGAGACGGAACGAAGGGATTCGAAGGGGGAGTACAAAAAGGGGGCAAACGGTGGGCCTGCGTTTGTCAGTTTTTGCTTACCCCTCCAACCTCGCTTTTGGCGAGTGGATAATATGAGGAGTTCGCTCAGAAACGTAAGGATTCCAACTTGACGCGCCGAAGGCGCTGAAGCAAGCTTGCTAGGTGTGTGTGTGTGTGTGTGTGTGTGTGTGTGTGTGTGTGTGTGTGTGTGTGTGTGTGTGTGTGTGTGTGTGTGTGGTGTGTGTGTGTGTGTGTGTGTGTGTGTGTGTGTGTGTGTGTGTGTGTGGTGTGTGTGTGTGTGCGTGTGTGTGTGTGTGTGTGTGTGTGTGTGTGTGTGTGTGTGTGTGTGTGTGTGTGTGTGTGTGTGTGTGTGTGTGTGTGTGTGTGTGTGTGTGTGTGTGTGTGTGTGTGTGTGTGTGTGTGTGTGTGTGTGTGTGTGGTGTGTGTGTGTGTGTGTGTGTGTGTGTGTGTGTGTGTGTGTGTGTGTGTGTGTGTGTGTGTGTGTGTGTGTGTGTGTGTGTGTGTGTGTGTGTGTGTGTGTGTGTGTGTGTGTGTGTGGAATCCTACATCCTGTCCTGAGGTTACGTTGTCTTTGGTTGTTGCTGTCGTTGCTCAGGTTGCTGCGGCTCAGGCTTCAGTCGCAGAACAGCATAAGAAGGGAAAGACAAACAAAGGAACCCATCGAAACATTTCTTCTTGCGCAAGGAAACAAACAGACGAGCATCTGGCCAGTGCGTGATGGAGGGTGAATAGACCGCGAAAACGGCGCATCACAACAGAAGGGGAAGGGGGAGATACAAACAAGTAGGGGGCGTTCGAGCGGTGAGCCTGCTTGTGTTCGTGTGACTACCCCTTTTCCAACCTCGATTCGAGTGGTGTTAAGAAGGAGGCATCGCTTTCTCTGGACAGGATAGGATTCCACTAGACGCGCCTTCGGCGCTCAAGCAAGCTTGCTAGTATGGAATCCTACATCCTGTCCTGAGGTTACGTTGTCTTTGGTTGTTGCTGTCGTTGCTCAGGTTGCTGCGGCTCAGGCTTCAGTCGCAGAACAGCATAAGAAGGGAAAGACAAACAAAGGAACCCATCGAAACATTTCTTCTTGCGCAAGGAAACAAACAGACGAGCATCTGGCCAGTGCGTGATGGAGGGTGAATAGACCGCGAAAACGGCGCATCACAACAGAAGGGGAAGGGGGAGATACAAACAAGTAGGACCTCTGTGCGATGCCTCCTTGATCAGACTTGGACGGCTGTATGGTGGTCCAATGCGAACCCCCCAGGGCATGTCTTCACACCTTCTCGGCAGACTCGAAAGGCATCACTACCAACTGTGCCCCTGCGCGAGTACGAGTCAGCGGGCATTCTGTCTGTGGGAAGCCAAGCCACTAGTGCCCCCAAGGCGAATGAGCGAAAAATAGCAAAGTGTTCTTTCAACATGGCGTTGGCCAAACGAGTCGTCGAGTGTCCCTTTGTCAGAACGTGAAATACGGCCATGTTGTCAGTTAGGAAAAGCGGCGACCTGCAACCCAAACTGCGGGCGGTGCGAACGGCACGCAGTGCGGCACGCAGCTCCAGATGGAAGATACCATCTGTCGTCGACCACCTACCCCAACTGGCACCAGCAGTGGTGCATGTGTTGTAGCACACGCCCCATCCAACGCTGCTAGCATCCGACCATAACACACAATCAAAGACCTCCGGAGGCCTCGACCTCGGGGGCATCCAGTCGGGTACACGAAGCCTGCTGAGGAAAACAGCTACATCACTGCGAAAACCTTGAGGGAGACACTGAGGGGACGACCAGGTTAGTTGTCCCTTTCCAATCTTAGCTGCACGATCTCGCACCCACTCCAACACCTCGGCATAATGACACAACCAGTGCCCCGTTGCGTAACACGTCCAGACAATACAACCTACTACGTACCATACCTGTCTGACCGAAACCACCGGGGACCGCAACAGCCCTGCTATCGCGTCCGTGGTGTCAGCTCGCCAAAGGTCAGGCAGGCGAAAGCCGGAGCCTGCAAGGTCCCATTCGATCCCAAGATATTCCAACTGTTGTGTTGGTTGCAAAATACTCTTGGCATCGTTAATCTCGGCCCTGACCTGAGCCGACCTTTCAAGAAATTGTGCTGCGTTCGACTGACACTCGATGGCTGTCCTCCCTAAAATGATGATATCGTCGTAGCACGCCGCGCCACAATTTAACAGACCAGGACCCATTATGGTTTCAGTGGACCGCTGTGCCACGTAGGGTGCCCATGACCAGCCCATGGGCATTCTGGTCCAGCGATACCAGGTCGACCCCACGCGAAACACAAAAAAGGAGGAATTGTAGGCGTCGAGAGGAAACTGATGGAAGTATCCCCGGAAATCAATCTTGATTGCCCATTTAAATCCTGACGAAAGGATGAGGTGGGACAGAGTCAATGGGCTAGGCAACTTGAAGGCGGGCGGACGATGCATGATGTCATTGACCGGTCTACCGTCGACGACGAGCCGTCGTACCATGGGGTCCTTCTTAGGCACATCGAAAAGCGACACTACCGCACGCACCGGGTCTGAACGATGTTGCGGAAGCGCCACGTGCTGGGCAACGCACTGATGGATAAAAGCGGCCGGCATCCGGGTTTTTGGACCGGGAACCGGAGATCGAGAGAGCACTGCCTGTGAAAACGCGCCGGTCTCTTGCAGCATGTCGATGAAAGATACGTCCCATCCTGAATCTAACGCCATGCGTCTGAGTGCCTTCAAGTCTATTAGACCCGTCGGGAAATCATCCAGACGGGCTCCGGGAGCGCGATTGTCAGCAGCCTTTGAAAAGGAGGCGAGGAAAGGTATGAGCTCCGAGTATACGAACCTCCAGAACTCATCTGGGTATGCACATATACCTTCCCCAAAAAGTATCCTGTACAAGTCAGGGACCCGCGCATGCCTTACTGAAGGGCAGACAGTTGTGCCGGCCTGCGGCCTATGTCCGCAGGTGCCGTTTGCATCATATACCGGCGTGTCGTGCGGGGATCGGAATGGCGGAGCAACTCGACGAGCTCCTGCCTCGTGGCTCCATCCCTCTCTAGTACCTGGGTGGCGCCACGACGGAAACTGTGCAAGACGGCTCCTGGCGGCAAGGCAGCTCGGATCCTCTGAAGGGCGACATCGTACTCTTGTTTCGTCTGAGCAAATACGGGTCCCGACCGGGTCGCTCGGACGAGTCGAACCAGCCGTGCAGTGAGAAGCCCGGGCGGCATGTACTCCGGAGCATTGTAGGACTTTGCCTGTTTCTCCTTCATGTACAGTTGCAGCCCGACCATCTGCGGGGAGGCACCCCGGTTGTGGATCTCCTCCACATCTTCGCACGTCAGCACGCGGAGATCGGGAACTCGAGCCCGAGTCAACCATACCGTCGCTACCATCGCGGCCTCGCGTGCATGGCCTTTCTGCTCCAGCCTTTCGACTGTCGCTCTCGCCTGAGCCGTATCGAGCGGCGTCGCCTGATGGGGTCGAACCATCACCGAAAGCCGCTTCAAGGCCTGCGCCGTCTGCTGGACACGTCTCGTCCTCACCCCGCGTATGCCGTGGTCCACCAATACCTTCATGAGCCGCGAGAGGTAATTTCGCACGGTCAACGGCTGGGCCGGTCCCAAACGACTCCAAGCAAACCGAACGAGAGACAAATCGACGGGGGCGCGCCTCTCTTGCGTCTCCAGGAAACGAGAGAACTGGGCCAGCAGCCGGTCGGCCTCGCCGACATTTCTCGGACCCGTTGCGAACAGATGTGCGTGTTCGGGCGGGATGCTGCTGGCAATGGCGCGAGCCAGTGCGTGTCCGTCGCGAATCAAGAACAGCTCGTGTTCTAGTCTCTCGCGGGCGCTCTGGTTTCGCAGAAGCATGCTGCTCACTTCTGCCGGGCGAACGACTTCTTGCCCTCGCTCCCAGATCTGCTGCCCTCTGAACGGGGGCGAAATCCGGACTGCTTCGGCCGACGTTCTCGGCCTCCGCCTCCCCGAGACCGACGGCGATACGCATGTGTCCTGGGCGCGGCTGCCTCGTTGATAGCTGCCGCCGCCGCGACCTCTGCTGCCTGCTTCGCCCGCTTCATGCGCTGTGGCACCACTTCGGGGTCCTCGAGGGCGCCGGCGAACGCATCCGCGGCCTGGTACCCCAGTTTCTCGCGGACCCTCCAAAACTCCAACTGCTCGGCGATCCTGCTCAACACGGCACCGTCGTCTTCTCCTGACAGGACCATCCTGACGATGTCCGTCAGTTGCCGGTAAGCCGCTGCCGCAGCGACCTGTAGGGGGGCTCGATTCCCTAGCTCTGTGAGCAAGAGCTGGGAAAAACCCGGCTCGTCGTCCGCAAAAACCGGCCACGACGCGCCATCGTGTAAAACAGCTCTGACGGAGCCCGAGTCGAGACGTCTCTTGTCGTTCCTGTCTTCCGGAACATAGGCCTTTGATGGGGGAACGGCGGGCTCTGGCGCGGCGACTAGCTTCCAAAAACGCTTCAGCTGATGATGCGGGACAGGCTGAAACGTGCTCTGGCCCAAAACGACGAGGGTGACACCCTCCAGTCCGATGTCGGTTATCACGGCCGTGACCGTACCATCCGTCATCTTTGCTCCAAGCTCCAACCCTTCCATCAGCGTCGGGGCGGGAAACTCCTCCGCCTGCTGTTGAGGCTCGGTGGACTCGCTTGCCTTGTTCTCCAATGCACCCACCCGGTTCGCAATGCCCGACAACACGCTCAACACCTCTTCCAGCTTCGCTTCGACGGAGCCGGAGAGGCTAGGGGCCGGCACGACCGGTGTGGCGGGGGCCGTCTGAGACGTCACATTCTTCTTTATCGCCGCCGTCGTGGACGCCGCGTCCTTTTCCATGCAGGTCGTGACGACTCCCAAAATTGCGGTCGCCGACATCTTCCCGAGTTCAGCGTACGGGACAGCTAAGAGGTCGACGATCACCCCTTTCGCCTGCTCGACGGTGTGATGAGAAAACCCACCAAACCAGTCGCGGCAGTTCTTCTCCATCTCGGCGGTGCTGAAATTCCGTCGTGCAGTGCCAGGAGCTGAGCCGAAAACGGCGGTCCATCTCTGAACTAGCGGTGCAGGAAAATTGAAGTCTGCGCGTTCTCGTGCCGGGAGGGGCGAGCCTTGCATTATTCTCGGGGGAAGGGGGAGATACAAACAAGTAGGGGGCGTTCGAGCGGTGAGCCTGCTTGTGTTCGTGTGACTACCCCTTTTCCAACCTCGATTCGAGTGGTGTTAAGAAGGAGGCATCGCTTTCTCTGGACAGGATAGGATTCCACTAGACGCGCCTTCGGCGCTCAAGCAAGCTTGCTAGTATGTGTGTGTGTGTGTGTGTGTGTGTGTGTGTGTGTGTGTGTGTGTGTGTGTGTGTGTGTGTGTGTGTGTGTGTGTGTGTGTGTGTGTGTGTGTGTGTGTGTGTGTGTGTGTGTGTGTGTGTGTGTGTGTGTGTGTGTGTGTGTGTGTGTGTGTGTGTGTGTGTGTGTGTGTGTGTGTGTGTGTGTGTGTGTGTGTGTGTGTGTGTGTGTGTGTGTGTGTGTGTGTGTGTGTGTGTGTGTGTGTGTGTGTGTGTGTGTGTGTGTGTGTGTGTGTGTGTGTGTGTGTTGGAATCCCTTCTGTTTCTTCGCTATTCCTAGGAAGTCGATAGAACGCATGTGGCTCCGTTCTTGGCTGTTCCGCTATTGCTCCGAGCTGTTTTTGCAGCAGAGCAAAAGGAGAGGCATCCGTCGAAGTCACGGGAAAAAGGTGGGAACAGATGAATGGGGAAGAACATACAGGTAAAAAAGAGGGCCGTCAGAGACGGAACGAAGGGATTCGAAGGGGGAGTACAAAAAGGGGGCAAACGGTGGGCCTGCGTTTGTCAGTTTTTGCTTACCCCTCCAACCTCGCTTTTGGCGAGTGGATAATATGAGGAGTTCGCTCAGAAACGTAAGGATTCCAACTTGACGCGCCGAAGGCGCTCAAGCAAGCTTGCTAGGTGTGTGTGTGTGTGTGTGTGTGTGTGTGTGTGTGTGTGTGTGTGTGTGTGTGTGTGTGTGTGTGTGTGTGTGTGTGTGTGTGTGTGTGTGTGTGTGTGTGTGTGTGTGTGTGTGTGTGTGTGTGTGTGTGTGTGTTGTGTGTGTGTGTGTGTGTGTGTGTGTGTGTGTGTGTGTGTGTGTGTGTGTGTGTGTGTGTGTGTTAGAATTCATGTATGGGTAACCCCTCTTGCGGAGTATGGCCCACTGTGTGTATGTGTGTGGGGGCGAGTGAGTGAGTGGATTTCGTGCAAAGTGCTCAGCAAAGCAGGAGCGGGAGGTGCCAAAGCGAAGGTGTCGCGGGTCGCCACATGGATGAGGCGGGCACAGCGCCCAGCTGCGAGGCGCAGCACCCGTTCGACGCGCCGGCGGCCGTAGCCGCCGACGACGCGTCGCTGTTCCTCGCGGTCGAAGGGCAGAAGCGGCGCAGCGACCCGAGCGACAACGCCGAAGCCGACGCCCGACGCACCGGCTCCGGCGCCAGCGCACCAGTCCCACACACGTCTCCTCGAAAGGGACCTGTGGACAGCGTCCGGCCCCCGTCTTCGACCGGGATGTCGCACAGCTCGGCGAGGAGCTCGAATTCCTCCATTCCCCCGCAGGCAGGCCCGGCGGCGGTGCGGCGGCGCAGCGTGCTCGACTCGAAGGCCAGCTCCTGTGCGATGACGACGCTCACGACGTACGTAGAGGCGCCGTCGCCCGGTCACCCGTTTTGCTCCCGGCACCAGGAGACGTACACGGGGCGGACGCACCCCACGACGGGCGTCCCGATCGGCCTCGGGGAGAAGCGGTGCGGCGAGATCTACGAGTTCCGCGGGTACTTCGACTCCGACGGGCTGCGGACCGGCCCGGGCAGCCTGATTTTCACGCGCAACCTCACCGCCGCGTTTCAGGAGACGCGCGAGCGCGACGTGCCGACGGCGGTGCACTGCCACTGGGAGAAGGACGCGATCGACGACCGCCGCCCGGCGAAGGTCGAGTACCGCGACGGTTCCCTGTACTACGGCGTCATCACGGTCGCCCGCGCCGCGCCGGAGGAAGGCGCGGGCCCCGCGGCCGGCGCGCCGGCCGGCGGCGCGGGCAGCGACCCGAGCGCCGCGGCGCAGCCGAAGTCGGCGGCCGAGGCGTTCGTGGGGTACGTGAGGTCGGCGGTTATACTGAGGGCGGGCACCGGCGAGCTCTGCTCCGGTGCGTCCCGGGAGGAGCGGTACTTCGGGTCTTGGAAGGCGAACCGCCGATCGGGTTACGGCGTGCAGCTCTACAAGAACGGCGCGAAGTTCTACGGGCAGTGGGACTCCGACCGCCGGCACGGCCTCGGGACCATGCTGTACGCCGACGGATCCCTGTACGAGGGTTTGTGGGCGAGGAACGAGCGCAGCGGGAACGGGATCCTCTATCTCCCGAACGGTACCGTCGCCTCCGGTGTCTGGAAAGCGAGCGAAATCGTCCAAAAGGCGAAGTGCTCCTTCAACCCGCCCGACCACGCCTCGATGTGGTCCAGGACACGGGTCGCCGATGCGTGGACGGCGCCGGGCATTCGTGCGGAGGGCAGCCAGACGTGTGTCAGCGCGTTGCTGGCTGCTGCGCAGGCAGCCCGGACGAAGACGAAGATCGGGACGACGCGGTGGCGGCACTTTCGCGACGCGAACGCCGCGATGCTCGAGGAGCGGGCGCGGTGCGAGGCGCCGGACTCGCCGTTCATCCTCATCATCCACGACTTCCTCAAGGCTCGCAACCGCATGTCGTCCGGAACCACGCCCTGCCTCGATGCTCTGTCCGCCCTGCGCGACAGCGACTGTTCAGCCATCCGGCCGCAGCTCGAAGCGTGCCTGACGCAGTACCTCCGGCGGGCGCTGGACCCCCGGTCGAAGCACGTGCTCTCGTCGCTCTCGTCGTGGTTCCACCGGTACTTCATCTTCATGTACGGGACCTGCGGCGCCGGCGATGAGGTCGGCGGCGGCCCGCAGGCGGCGCCGCTGAAGACGGGGTTCTTCGACGACGCGTTCTACGCTGCGCAGCAGCAGGAGCTGGCCGGTGCGTTCGCGGCGCGCGACCGCGACAAGAAGTGGGTCGGGGAGCCGACGGCGTTCGCCGGCTGGGTGCCGGAGTCGAACAGCTGCACACACGGCAGCATCCCGGCCACGAGCCGCGGGCTGTCGTACTGCTTCGGCCGGTCGCACTTCGCGGGGTGCATCCACAGGGGCCGCGGCGCGAAGGTGCAGGCCTACCACCTGTTCAACGCACACGAGGACGTCACGTCGTTTCTTTACCGCCTCCGAGACTGCGTCAAGCTCTGCCTCGGCGACGCGCTGTGCCGGCTGCTCTTCGTGAAGGTCGGCGTCGCAGGCAGCATCTTAAAGCGGATCAACGACACGGTGCTATCGAAGCCGTTCACCATCATGCGGAACCTATACGCGACGGTGTACCGGGCAGATGACCTTCGCCTTGCGAGGAAGCTGCACACGCTGCGGAACTCGACGCTGGACGACATCGGGGCGTACTTCGCGAGGGACGAGGATGCCGAGCAGCAGTTCAAGCCGTACGCCGACTGCTGCGCGGAGCTGTCGCTGCTGCCGTCGTTCCACAGCATCGTCGAAAAGCTGCGCTGCCTGCAGAAGATCGCGGTGCAGATCGACCAGCACGTGCTGCTCAACCAGCTCAAGGCGCGGACGAAGGAGCAGCAGCTGAAAAAACGGCTGCACCCCGCGGCACCCGCCGCCACCCCCACCTCCGACGACTCCCCGACGGAATCTCCTCCGCCGCCGCCGCCGCCGGAGGAGCAGACGACGCCGGACGCCGAGGACCCTCTCGCCAAGGCGCGCAGCCACCGCGCGGAAACCAGCGACGGCAGCTTGAACGGGGGCAAGCACAGCAACGCGTTGGCGGTCTTCGACGACGGGCCGTCCGTCGGGTCACCGACCGCCAACCCGGAATCACCGATCCCTTCCCAGCTCTGCTTGGACGATGACACCCTGGGAGACAGCACGGAAGACACCGACGGAGACGACTCACCAGGCGACCCACAACCGTGCGTCCCAGCCTACCTCGAAGCGATGGCGTCCCACCGGAAGCGAGCCGGCTCCCGGATGCCCGAAACCGAAGTCCAAAGCGACGGGGAGGACCCCGAAATTGTGTCCGTCCGGCACTTGACCGACGATCCCCCGGCACCCGGGGCCCACGCGCGGCAGGCCCAGGCGCGGAGCCCGATGCTGACGGCCGGGCAGCAGCCGGCCGGACCGGGCCGCGGGAGGCACCTGCGGTCGGCCATAAAAGCCACGGTGCTGACGTTCGCGGGCGCCGCGTCCGCCGGCGCGCCGGCCGCGGCCGCGCAGAACGGCCAGGGGCAGGCCGGCGACCGCGTGTCGTTCGACATCAACTCCGAGCGGAGCAACGGGTGCAGCTCCACCGGGTCGTCGCCGTGCCCGACGGCTCTCGACGAGTCGCTCGTCTGCTTCCGCTCCGAAAAACGGCCTGACAGCGCGAAGGTCCACAACCGGAAGTCACTCAAAGGTGCGCCGCCCCCTTTCCCACCCCTTATTGCTGTCGGAATGCGCTGGCCCGATGGGCTCTCTCTCCATCAGTAGGGTAAAACCAACCTGTCTCACGACGGTCTAAACCCCGCTCACGTTCGCAGTTTTGGGGCAAACCCCCTCGACGACCAACGGGAGTTCCTCTCGTACTACCCCGTATTGCTGTCGGAATGCGCTGGCCCGATGGGCTCTCTGTCCATCAGTAAGGTGAAACCAACCTGTCTCACGACGGTCTAAACCCAGCGCACGTTCGCAGTTTTGGGGCAAACCCCCTCGACGACCAACGGGAGTTCCTCTCGTACTACCCCGTATTGCTGTCGGAATGCGCTGGCCCGATGGGCTCTCTGTCCATCAGTAAGGTGAAACCAACCTGTCTCACGACGGTCTAAACCCAGCGCACGTTCGCAGTTTTGGGGCAAACCCCCTCGACGACCAACGGGAGTTCCTCTCGTACTACCCCGTATTGCTGTCGGAATGCGCTGGCCCGATGGGCTCTCTCTCCATCAGTAGGGTATAACAAACCTGTCTCACGACGGTCTAAACCCAGCGCACGTTCGCAGTTTTGGGGCAAACCCCTTGACGACCAACGGGAGTTCCTCTCGTACTACGCCGTATTGCTGTCGGAATGCGCTGGCCCGATGGGCTCTCTCTCCATCAGTAGGGTAAAACCAACCTGTCTCACGACGGTCTAAACCCAGCGCACGTTCGCAGGTTTGGGGCAAACCCCCTCGACGACCAACGGGAGTTCCTCTCGTACTACCCCGTATTGCTGTCGGAATGCGCTGGCCCGATGGGCTCTCTGTCCATCAGTAAGGTGAAACCAACCTGTCTCACGACGGTCTAAACCCAGCGCACGTTCGCAGTTTTGGGGCAAACCCCCTCGACGACCAACGGGAGTTCCTCTCGTACTACCCCGTATTGCTGTCGGAATGCGCTGGCCCGATGGGCTCTCTCTCCATCAGTAGGGTAAAACCAACCTGTCTCACGACGGTCTAAACCCACCCCCGGCGGTTGTTCTCGAGCCACAATCCCATCCAAAACCTTTTTTTTTAAAAAAAAAACGAATGAAGGAAGGAAAACACATGAAACCAAGTTGTGCTCGCACTTGAACAGGACTGAAAATCCCCATCCAAAGGACCCACTGATGAGCTCTGACTTTGGGTTGGTCTGCGTTCAAGAGCGAAACATGAGACGAAGAACGAGGTGCACACAACACCGCGGTGAAAAAACACAGGGGGCTAGTCCCTCAAGGTTTCATACCCCACTTTGGGAGCCGTACACTCCCCTTTTACCCCTTTTTACCTCTTTCTATTTTGCATCCCTTTCCTAGACAACATCTTCCTCGAAGAAGACTTGATGCTGCATCAACCACGCATGAGAGGCAGTGCTTTGCCAAAAATTAAACAATGATTTCCCCCCCCTCAATTCTTATGTATAAAAGCCTGCTTATGTGTGCCGGAAATACTTGAGGAGGCTGCCAGTTGCGAAACCTCAAAGTATAGTGCGGTACTCATCAGCCGATGACTCCCCGCTATCGTAACAATATTCCAACCTCTTCCTGACGAGCACGCAACCCGGTGAACTTAATCAAGAGTCGAAGATTAGCGTCGAAACTTCCTGGCTTTTCACGCCGCAGCAGAACGACCACACCCTACCCAAACCCAAGCACCCTCTAAACGCGTTAGGGGACTTCACAAGGTTTCACAACGGAGTGACACAACACCCGAAACGAGTCGCACTCTTTTACTTTTCTCAACCCCCCGCCATACCCAAGCCTCTACGGTCAACCGGAGACTTTAAAATACCGACCTTCTAATCCACAAATAACGCTCAAAGAAGGCACATGTGCTGTGTAGCCACACGAAACACAGAAATGATTTAGTGGCGAGCGTAAGCGTCCAACAAAAGCGTGAAAATGTTGTGTGGAAAGTGAGAAGCTCGGTTCTGACAGCCAGGCGCGCGTCAAATAACTGTTACTATTCGACATCCCCCCCCCTCTACCTGCTTTGAAGGAAACACTCGAGGAGGCCGCCAGTCGCAAAAGCTCTGGGTCGGCCCGCCGGGGGGTTGCGTTCGTTTTCGCCGGGGGGCGGGCAAGGAAATGGAGGGACACTGTTACCTGCAAATAGACTCTACCCCGCATCGAGGGCTGGCGGCAAAAATTACCTGGAGGTGGGCAAGATATCTTTATATATATACCCATCCGCCCTTGTGTTCGTTTCGATGCAATTTACTGCACGTGCGCAACAGGAGACCCGCGGATGTCAGCTTCAGCGCTGTTCGAGTTGAACACGGCAGAAGGAGACGAGGGCTCGGATACCATCGGCGAGATCGAAGCAGGGTCGGCGGACGACTTGTTCCCCATCAACCTCTACGTCTTCATCAAAACGGCGCTGAAGAACTGCTACTCGGAGGTGCAGCTCCTCGTCGACTGGGCCGGCAGCTCGTCTTTTTTCGAAACGTCGTCCGACGACGCGTACCGACTCGCAACGCTGCAGGCATGCCTGTCTTACGTACAAGAGCTCGACTGGAACATCCGCGACGCGCAAGGTATCCTGGTACCAGTCAGCGTGCTCGAGCGCAGGCTGGTGTCTGCTGGGCACTGCGCTGTCGCTGCGTTGAGGAAGGCCGGCGTTGCGCGGAAGTACAGCTCTTTCAGCCGCACGTTGATGGACGCGCTCCCCGAGCTGCAATGGCTTGACGAGTTGTTTCTGCACATCGCCACAAGCTACGCGGACAGCTTCGAAGCCTGTCGGCGGGACACGCAGCCCGCCACCGCAGGCGCCAGCGCCACAGACGACACACCCGGCGAGCCGGCGACGCCGCCGAAGCGCGTGCTGAGGCTGGTCGGCCTGCGCCCGGTCCCGCCCAAGTGCCTGAAGCCGTTCTGCACGGTTGTCAAGTCCGTCGGCCTGCAGCTTCTCTTCACGGACCGGCAGCTGACTCTGGAAGAGCACTTCGAAGACACCATCAGCAGGACGGCCCGCCTGGCAAGTCCATTCAGTGACACAAATGACTCCGACGATAGCGATGCAGCGTGGACTTCCGTTCAACCCCGGTATGCTAATGTCACCTCGCTGTGCCAAGTTGGGTGCCGCGGAACGTCGCGTCAGGTCGGAATCTCAGGTGGCGGGGGGGAGTATTCTCTGGTGTCGGGAAATCTCTGATTCGTCAGATCTTCTGATCTCTGGTGTCGGGAAATCTCTGATTCGTCAGATCTTCTGATCTCTGGTGTCAGGAAATCTCTGATTCGTCAGATCTTCTGATCCTCCTCGGTCCCGTCTGGTTTGAGTGACAACGTATATCACCCGCACCACAGTGTTTTGTCCCACGACCAGCATGTGCTTTAGAGGTCGTTCCTTGGTCGGCTTGACCAATTAAAGACGCATCCGCCCTCGAGAATCACGAAGAAGTGTTGCAACTTCCGGCCATTGGCCGGGAACGAGTCTCCTCTAAACCTCACTTTGACATCTGCATTGAATCCAAGCATCGCAAACAGCCAGAAAACGTAGATACGGCAACTTTTTCCTGACCCGAGAACAACCACCGGACTGCGGTTCTTCACCACCAGACTACCCCTACCCCGGATACTCCCTTCTGGAGAGATGGTCTCTGCGCTCTATCTCGTCTCTCCCACTTAGTCTAGTTTTGGGACAGAAATATTCTGATGCTGCACGCGGGATCTGCGACCTATACCCCGCCAGAACCTATCTTCTGAAGCAGAATGAGGTCCGAATTCACACAGCAAGCTCTTCTTGTTCTTCTTGTTGTTGTTGTTGTTGTTGTTCTTCTTCTTCTTCTTCTTCCCGATGTTCAACTTTCCTGCAGGTGGTCGGCGGCTGTGAGCGCGCGAAATGCGCATGCTGAAGCCCAGGTTTGTTTCTATACAATGCGGTCTTGTTTTTCTACTACGCATTTCTTTTCGGCTCAGCCGAAAAGCCGACGTACTTAAAAAAGACAGGCGCTTCGTTTTGATTGTGCGTGCCGGTTGATCGTTTTCCCACTTGTATTTACCCTGTGTGTATTCAGGTAAGGAATTCTGATCAACCACCAAAACACGCTGCCTACGTCTTTTTAGCCTGCACAATACATTGAAGGGCAACCCACAAGATCGTTAGTACTAAAAACTGGGAACCGGACACCAGTTTTGTAAGATGTGGTACTCATCAGCATGCCGATGACTCCCCACTATTGCATGTCCATCTCTCGTGGGAGGTAAGTATGCTGTAGCCCACACGAAACACAGTAAATCGTGGGTTTAGTGGCGGGTGGAAGCGTTCGACAAAAAGGACCCACTTTGTACTCTCTCCGTCGAAATTAGGACAAGGCAGTCCCTCGAGTATTTTGTGCTACAAAAGAACCCCTTTCACAAAGGCCACCCGGATACTTTACAATACCAGATTCTCAAGCGAACTTTCACTCTCAACACAGACACTCGACAACTTCGACGTCGATAGAGACGTCACCATGTGGGTGCTCTTCAACGACTTGTACAACACCAGCCTTTATCACGACCTGGCCGCCTGCTTCACACGCCCCGATAGTTGAGGGCCGCAAACTCTTGCGTCTTCATGACGGCATCTCTCGCGCAAAGATCTTTTGCCAGGCATGCAATGTTGGAAGGAATGTGAACAACTCGTCACCGCAGGCTGCTTTTTTTTCACTTCGCGTCCTAAGCCTAACCTACGACGTAGCGAAGGGATACGACAAAGCTCGCTGCGGAGGCAAGATCGTGCTTGTACACACCGCCCGTCGTTGCTACCGATTGGCTGAGGGATAAGAGCTTGGGAGAGGGAAGGTCGTTTTGGCAACAAGTTCAGCGCCCAAGCAATGTTAGCTAGAGGAAGCACAAGTCGTAACAAGGATGCTGCAGGTGAACCTGCAGCAGGATCATTGCCATAGATGCGAAAACTGATCAACCACAGCACCACAGCATGCAAAGCTTTAGTCGAAGTTAGCTCAGTGCCACAATCCCCGTGCGCTCTACCCTGTGGTTGACCATCTCTCCGGACTCGTGTTCAGCGCCAAGTCCCATGGTACGCCACGCCTTGGTGCTTTTGGTTTGGGAAATCGGTGTCCGTTGACCCCGAAAACGGAAAGCTCGACTCCCTTGTGAGGTCCTTCCAGGGTTGGCTCGTAGGAGGGTCGGTACTGGAATACGAACACCGACACACGAATGCGCCCTTCAGCGAAGACAACGAAAATCCTCATATCATCAGAAGTTTCGTGTCAGCGTAGTCGACAAGTGCCGCTCGTGTTCCTACCGTCAACCCCGTACGGCTATAAAATCCTCGCGATTTGTATACGTAGAAACTACTTGTCATTGAACCTCGCGTGTTTGCCACATTTCCGCGAGCAATAGCATGATGAAGCCCTGCACCGCAGTATGGTATTGGGTTATAGTTTACATAAGCGCCAGCTTGGAAATGCTCTACGAAGCTGCCAGACGAAGAACCGAAGGGATCCCACGTGTTGAACGGACGTGAGGTCATGCGGAGTCCTGAGTGAAAACACAACACACGGTGGTGTAAGCGAAGCCTCTTGCCCTACCAAAAGAGCCAATCAAACCCTTCACTCTAGTTCTGAAACCTTATCACCCGTGTAGGAGTAGAAAAGCAAGAACGACCCGACGGAAAAACACTGCTGCCTTGCTCACCCACCCCTCTTGTTCCCGGTCTCTGACCCAAGTGTATATGGTACGATGCCAAAACCCCCCCCCCCCCCCCCTTTGCACTAATAAAAAAAAATTTGATGTCACCCCATACTGGCCCCGAAACCCCATCTGTGTGGCCCAAAACGGGTCCCAAACGGTTTTTGACGGGCTGAGTCGAGGTAAAGGGGTCTCCGAAGGCCCACGAATGGGCCCAGGTGGGCCCAGGTGGGCCCCGGAGCGGGCTCTCAGTGCGAGGGGGAGAGCCCCCAAAATGGGGTCATTTTCGGGCCTCGCCACTACTCAAGCTAGTCAAACACTTTTCTGGCCTCCAGCGGAAAACCCAGACTTCAAAACGACAAGATCGGCTGTGTTCCGCCGTAGATAGCCACCAGCGGGTTCTCTTGAAGCCGAAGAATGCTCTCGGGGGTCACAGTTAGCCCCATGTGTGCAGCGCCAGCAGTGGGCAGGCACACGCTTAGAATGTGTGGTATGCAAGTGCACCCTGCCTAGAATCTGGCTTCACCCGCTTTTGAGAACACAGTGCTTACCAGGAAAACGCAGAATATATAGGGTGGAAAAATGCAAAAGAGCCAAGATGACGACTGTGGGCCTCCCGCCAACGCCAATCTCGGCAGCCTTTCCCCGGTTCTTCCTGAGATTGTCACCCACGACCATTCCAACAGCCCTGTACCGGGCACGTGCCCAGTCCAAACCGCTCACGATGCGTCGCCGGCTCGCCTCGTCGTCAAGGCTGTTGAAGGCTTCTGAAAGCCTACCAAAAAGGCGCTTCCAGATGTCAACCTTCTCCCTCTCTGTCATTAGGGCGAAGAAGAAATAAACCGATCAGGTCCTCACCAGAGACCTTTTCGCAAAAGGTCCTGCTGGCTACGAGTCGTCTCTGCATGGACTGACCACGTCTCGTTTCCTCATGAAACGGCGA
>JAPJBO010001323.1:0-51233 GCA_030068145.1 Diplonema papillatum | reverse complement strand
TCCTGTTTGGTGCACCTGGTGGCCGGGGACCCCCCCACCCTTTTTTCCGGGGACCCCCTCAAACGCGCTCTTTCGCGATGGATCTTTCCACTCCGTCCTCGGTTCGTCTGTGAGGCCTGAAATTTGACGTGCAAAACACAGGCTGAAACCAAACTCTCTAAGTACGTTTCCCAGCGGATTTGCCTGAAAACAGCTTTTGGGGGGTATTGGCATTTTGGGGAAAGCACATGGTAAATCGGCCAAATTTGCTCGAATTTTCACTTTTTGGGCCAATTTTCCAGATTTTGGCTGATTTTTGAGTGCACTGCAGGAATCTTGGTTTTCGGGGAAACTGACTTTGCTCAAAAGTTGCTAAGTACATTTCCCTGCCAAAAAAGTGCAGGAAAACATTTTGGTGGGGATTGACCTTTTTTTCCGCAAAAGTGGGTTTCGATTTCGAAAACGAGGAGAACGGATTCATCTGGAGGAAACGAAGTACCCACTCGGCACCGGGGGGTCTGGCAAACACCCCAAAAACAGCCCCCAAAACGACCCCCCCCCCCCCCCCCCAAAAAAAAAGGGGGGGGCAACGTGCAACGGGGGCAACGTCCCTTAGTGCGCACCCTGGGGGGGGGGGGGGTGGGGGGGGTGGGGGGGGGGGTACCCACCCACCCCTCGTTGCCGTCCGGCTGACAACGATGCCGAGTTTAGGGGCCTTAGCATCAGCACTGGGGGGGGTCGGTAAACATTCACTGTACTGTGGGTCGGGCCTGGCGTGTCGCTCTCAATAGTGCGTCTTCGTCACAACCACGCAGCCTGTTTGAGGCGGGGGGGCCTCCAAGCGAACACTTTTGAAGCGGGACAACCTGCATACGTCTGTTTTTCAGTGGGGACAACCTCCGAACCTTGGCCTTGGACGTGCGGTAACAACGTCCCAACATTGGATAGGTAGGATTTAGAGGTTGTCCCATCTCGAAAACAAGGTTTTAGAGGTTGTCCCACCTCGAAAACAAACCTTTAGAGGTTGTCCCACCTCGAAAGCAAGCTTTTAGAGGTTGTCCCACCTCGAAAACAAACTTTTAGAGGTTGTCCCACTTCAAAAACAAACTTTTAGAGGTTGTCCCACCTCGAAAACAAACTTTTAGAGGTTGTCCCACCTCGAAAACAAACTTTTAGAGTTGTCCCACCTCGAAAGCAAACTTTTAGAGGTTGTCCCACTCGAAAACAAACTTTTAGAGGTTGTCCCACCTCGAAAGCAAACTTTTAGAGGTTGTCCCACCTCGAAAACAAACTTTTAGAGGTTGTCCCACCTCGAAAACAAACTTTTAGAGGTTGTCCCACTTCAAAACAAGCTTTTAGAGGTTGTCCCACCTCGAAAACAAACTTTTAGAGGTTGTCCCGCCTCGAAAGCAAGCTTTTAGAGGTTGTCCCACCTCGAAATAAAAATGCTCGTGTATGAGGAGGACGAAGCTCGCGTGTCACTAGCTGTTAAGAAGATTGTCGGAAAATTTGATGTACCCCCGCCTTCACTGGCGAGTCTTATCCAGGCCCCGGTCGAGGGTAGCGGAGCGGGGCGGCCGGTTTCTTCTGCGTCGGTTCCCTCTGCAGCGGTCCCGTCTGCGTCGGTGGCGCCTCCGGTGACGGCATCCGCGGGCGCATCGATGCAGGACCAGCTGCAGCGGATGGTCATGCAGCAGCAGGAGCAGATGCAGGCGCAGCAGCGGGAAATGCGGGCGCAACAACAGCAACAAGCGCACATGATGCAGGTGCTGCAGCAGATGCAGACGCAGCTGATGGGCATTTCGCACCAGCCGTCGCCCGCGGTAGCGTCAGTGTCAGCGACCGCGCAGCCAGCGCCGCAGCCAATGGAGTCTGACGGGCGGCAGGAAGAGGAAGAAGACGTTGCCCCCAGGGTGTTCGCGAAGGACGCCAAGGACGTCCGAGAGTGGCGGGAGCCCCTGCTCCTGGACCCGTGGGGTTTGATCCGGGACGTCGAATCGGCTTACGTGTGTGGGAGGGCTCACCTTCCGGGTGGCGAGCAGCTCGACAGCACGTTCGGCATGCTCCGATGCTGGATGTTGGCCATGTCGGCCACCGAGGGATGGACGCGCAGCCCCGACCAGCTGAGGCTGGGAAATGAGCTTCTGAAACAACTCCGGCTTCAGAAGCTGTACGTGGAGGAGGGGATGAGCCGTCGGGACCTCCTCCGACAAATCGGGTCTCAGGCTGAGGACCCGTTGGACAAGGCCGCCGCGGTTCTGCGCGGCAAGAAGGAGAGGGGTCCGACGAAGAAGCCGGCCTTCAGGCCGAGGCAGCCGGGAAACGGAAAGGCCGGCGGGAAATGACTGGCACCCACCCGGCCCAGGCTTCAACAGCCAGTTCCAATGCAACAACAGCTCGCGCGGATGAAGTTCCTCCCTCGTTCCACCGTCGCGTCGACCCACTCACCTCCCGTGCGAATGAAGTTCCTCCCTCCGTCGAATGTCTTTCCGACGCACTCCCCACCCGTTCAAAAGTTCGTCTCCCCGCCGATTCCCATGCCTACACACCAAGTAGATCTTCATCCCCCGTTGGCACGCACAACCGAGGCGTCGATGCTGCCACCAACACCGACCCGGCCAATGATGTGGGTTCGAGCTTGCAGCTCCTCACGGCCGTCAACGACCTCATCGTCACTGCGACCAACCTGTGCGCCGCCGTTGCCGGGAACCGAAGGGATGCCGACATCGGAGATAGGCATGGCAGTCTACCGCCTCATTTCGTCTGGAGGCACGAGCCGTACCGGTCGGACACAGGAGGGTGCGAGTACCGTGGAGATGGCTCGTACGAAGATGTCGGCGGTCGTGGCGGACATGTGGGCCCGGTCGACCACGCAGGAGCGTCGAAGCCTGTGGCGGCGGCTGCAGGCATGGACGACAGAACGTGGACTTGGGATGAACGCGGACTCGGCATGCCTGTTCGTGGCGGCAACGGGTGTCCGGCCCCAGGGACAGCTTGCCTACACCAAGGCCCTGTCGGCCTCGTTTGGGGCAATGGGGTTCGAGAACCACCCCCTGCGGGTCTTGGCCAAGGCCTTGCGCGGGGGTGGGGCGGCTATCCCGGAGAACCAGGCGACGCCAATCGAGAGGCGGAAGCTTGTGTCTTGGGCCAGGCAGCAGCAGTCGTCCGTTCGTCTGGCGGTTCTGGTCGCGTGGAAGACGGCTTCGCGTTGGGCGGAGGCGGCGAATCTTTCGTCAGTGCAGTTCCTCCTGGTGACGCAGAAGGAGGTCATCGTGGACTGGTTCCAGACGCCGAAGGGGCGGACGCAGGATCCGTTCAAGGCGTCGCGGTTTGCGGTCATCCAGGGACCGTTGACGGCGGAAATCGCCGTTCTGTACGCGAAGTGTGCACCCTTCGCTCCGCTGTCGGCGTTGACAACGTCGGCACTGGACGCTCTGTGGGGCCAGTCGACGCAGATGCAGGGGTACACCGCGCACTCCATCAAACGCGGAGCGGTGAAGCACCTCTTGCCGTTGCTGACCAGCGGCAAGCTGTCGCCGCACCTCATCGACCGGCTGACGAAGCACGAGGAGGAGGGCGGACCCGGAACGCTGTCGAGGACCACACTCCGGTACGCCGGGGGCGACGTGGACCTTGCCAGGGCACTCGAGACCGGCAAGGTGACGAAGCACTTGTGACGGGATACCTCCGCAGTGGTCAATTCCACTCCGTCACCCGACGAGGCGGTTCGACGCGGCTGCCGCGAAGCAAGGAGGAGCGCGCTTCGCCATTGCATGTCGCGCCGATCAAGCCGATGTCTGTCGCGAAGCTTCGTGCGCGGATGAACGAGGCAACCCTCCGACGTTTTGACGATACGTGGCGTTCAACGTTCTTTCCCCGTGTCGAGACGGAGACGGCAATCGGGTCCCCCTCGACCCTTCGTCCCGACCATGCATCTTTGCTCGCGGAAAACGGGATTGCCCGCAGTTCAACCGGTCCCGGCCCGTTCGCTTCAGTCCCTTTCACAGTGCTGGAGGAGAAGGAAGGGGCGCTGCGTCAGCGCTTCATCTTGTGGACGGTGGACGGTAACCGAGCCGCTCAAGAGGCGGGTTACGAAGCATCTGTGCCCCTCGGACACGTTTCCGGCTACCTCGGGGCGAGCCGCGAGGAGTGTGGCTCAACCCGGGATTTCAAGACGGGTTTTTACGCCATTGAGATCCCGCCGGAGTCGCGTCATCTCTTCAGGTTCGCTGACTCCGATGGTGGTTGGTGGGAACTTCTGCGGCTTCCCATGGGACACTCGTGTGCACCGGAGTTAATGCACACCTTGGCAGCGGTGGCCGGCGGACATGAGGACTTCGTGCGTCCGGAGTTTGCGGAACGGGATGTCATCGTCGACATTTGGATCGACAACATCCGGTATGCGGGCAAGAAGCCGGCTGTGCGGCTCGCGACTCGGAGGCTGGACCTGACCGCGGAGGAGTGCGGCCTGACGTGGAAGCCGTCCGATTCGCAGACTGCCGCCACACGGTATGAGTTCATCGGGGTCGATTGGGACCACGTTGCTCATCGTGTGGCTGTCTCACGGAAGTTGCGAAGAAAGCTGATGGAGGCGCGCTACACGCTGAAGTCGTCGCCCACCGTGCTGGCGTGCGAGCTCGAGACTCTCGGCGGCCGTTTATTGCATGCCTCTGCGGTCGCCGGCATTTTTCCGGGCTCGTTTTGGTTTGCGTTGAAGTTCTTTCGACGCATAACCAACTCGTTGAACCGAGGGGCTCGGCTGCCCTCTGATAGAGTTGAAGTTTCTCCGTGTGTTCGTTTGTCGCTCCTAGAGTGGATTGACTCGGTGCTGAAGCCGAGGGCCGTTCCCACTCTCGAACAGTCCCCACGTATCACGGCCTTCGTGGACGCGAGTAAGAAAGGCTGGGGGGGTGTCCTTGTTGACTCGCGCACAATGGAAGTGACCGTGTTGGGTGGGTCTTGGAACTCTGCGGAGAGCTCGTTGCACATAAACGAGTTAGAGGCTATTGCCTTCAAGTTAGTTGTCTTGGCTCTGCCGCCCTCGATTAGAGGTGGGAGAGTGGACATTGTGGTTGATAATACCACTGTGAAAGGAGTGGCCGGTCCTGTTTGAAAAGTGCCGTCTTGAACGAGGCGGTAGTCCGCTGTTGGCACTTTTGTGCCCGTTGTTGGTAGAATTCCTGGACGATGAGCTCAAAGGTGAGTGTGATGATGAACTTGATCATCAGGGTTCGGGACGTGGATCCACGTGGAAATGGAAATCGTGGAAATTTCCACGGATTTCCATGTTCCACTGCCCACACCGGTGAAATTATCAATTCCGCCAGTTGGGGTTTTTTGACGACTTACCCGACTGTGGAGACACATTTTCGACCACCATTTTGACCTTCTGGGGCTCAACCCCCAAGGTTCACCTTTTTCTCGGTTGTCTTTTTCTCGGTTGTGAGTTAGTTTGAAGGAGAACACCCACTGAGCTGTCTGAGGCTGTGAAGCACCAGAGTGTGGGGCTGGTGCCCATTACAGCACGGTTTTGTTAGATTTGCCCATTACAGCACGGTTTTCTTAGATTTGCCCATTCGGTGTTTTCGAGTGCCCATTACAGCACGGTTTTGTTAGATTTGCCCAGGGACAATTCCCATTATAGTACACTTCCTTATGTTTGTGCCCATTCTCGAACACTATTTAACTTTTTGCCCATTCTCGAACACTCGCTAACTTTTTGCCCATTCTCGAACACTTTTTAACTTTTTGCCCATTCTCGGTAACTTTGTGCCCATTCTCGAACACTATTTAACTTTTTGCCCATTCTCGAACATTCCAGTTTTTGTGATGAAAATGTCACTTCCCCGAGACATTTGCCTCAAGTTTTACCGCGAGAACAGCTGAGTTCACTGATTCGAAGACGGTACCCTTGCTAACTTCAGGCCGCAGCCTCTTCGGCATCTACACTCGGGTTCTTGGTTGCTTCAAGCTCTTCTACACGTGACGGTGGTGTGCGAGCTACCCCGTTTAAAAACCCGGCACAGACTTCACTGAGTTTGCTCGTCTTGCTTGCAAATTGTGCGGCGGCCATTGAGTGACCTTAGTTCACTGACCTACACCAGGAGAAGCAGCTTGCAAACTTTGCAGCAAAGTGATTCAAAAAGTGTGACCGAAAATATTTGGGTCAAATTTTTTGGTCAAAAATTCGGGGTCCAATTTTTTTGGTCAACTTTTTTTCAGAGTTGAAGTGGCAGCGGTTACACTTGGCACATGGCTGCATGATGGCAGGAGAAATGGCTCCTGCCATGCGCCCTGGCGGCTCGCCGGCAATTCCAGTCTCTCTCTCAGCCTGCCAGCCTGCGGCAGGGAGGACAAGATCCAGTCACCAGCCGCCAGCTCCTGATTATTTTCAGACGACTGGCACTTTTTCTTTGCAGCTTCTACTGTAAGAGTAGCATCACTCAAATCTTGATTGGCCCGCTCCTCCTCTGGAGTCATTCGTGACGTCGCGCCCGTCGCTGGTTACTACTCGTGGTAAAACAGTGGCTCTGATTCTGAAGAGGTTTCGGCACAGAATTTGGAAGCGCTACAAGTAGAACGGGCTGGTCACTCGCGCATACCTGAATTATGCACGAATCTGTGTGCACAATACCTGTAGAAAACCGTTTACCCGTAATCTGCGGTGTCAGTGACCCAGTGCGCAGCCAGGATACCGAGCCGGGACGCAGCAGCCAACCACAATGCTGGCACCTTGTTCGAGGAACGGATCCGACGGAAATCGGAATCGGAAATGGCGAACCCAAAAATGGCTGGGATTTTTTGGATGTATGGGTGGTGAGTTCGAATCCCACCCTGGGCAATTTTCAATGTTCGAGAATGGGCAAAAAGTTAGGCGACTGTTCGAGAATGGGCAAAAAGTTAAAAAGTGTTCGAGAATGGGCAAAAAGTTAGCGAGTGTTCGAGAATGGGCAAAAAGTTAAATTGTGTTCGAGAATGGGAATTAGCCCATTTTTTTTTTTTTGGAGCGCGGGACACTGTACTAGCCATGTTGGTACAGCGGGGCTGCCGGTATCCGGTTGCTTCCGGAGCGGTAGTCCAAAGAAATGCTTCTTCAGCACACAGTGAACGCCACCTCACTGCGACCTGGGCTGGCCTGCATCTGAGTGCAGGTCCGACCAGGTAAAAAAACCCGCGATGCAGTGACTCTTCCCCCTGCATCAGGGTGGATTCGCTTCGTCCGGTCGCGCCCCACCAGATGCAATTACGATCCTCGCCACCCCTTGGGCTATAGAAAAGCTCAAGCGGTGGAAGAGGTCCTGGCAGGCGGCCGAAGCGGTCCGGTCTTCACGGAGGGCGTTCGCGCGGGCGATGTGCCGCAGCTCCGTGATTGCTCCTGGGCACCAGGCCCCGAACGTGTCTACAACTAGCGGCACCGCTCGCCACTCCCGCGGGTCCGGCTCATTTGCGATGATCCTGTTGTAGACACGCTCCTTGACGGCAACAGCATACGCGGCTGCTGCGCCCCCTGGCTCCGCTGCGGCCCTGGTCGCGTAGTGGGGCTGCGAGAGCTGTAGGGGGTATGTGACTGCGACGTCAAGTAGGACGGTGGTGCCGTCCCGGACGTAGCTGATGTCCGGGCGCTTGCGCCGCGTGTTCGCGAACACGGCTCGCTCGATCGAGGGGCCCAGCAGCCCTCGACGTGCGAAGTCGGCGACAATGTCCCGAAGCGCGTTGTGCAGGCGCGTCCGGCGGCCGCTGCCGAAACACGTTTGGGCGTGCGAGCCGATGACGTCGGTCGCCCCGTGCCCGCAGAGGCGGCACTCCCCTGGCGCGGCCGCAATTGGCAGCCCCAGCCGAAGGCGTACTGCCACCGCCAGTTCGGCCGAGGACAACCACATCCCGGTATCCGCTTCCGGGTTGCCGTACAGCCACGCCGAGGCGTGCTTGCCGGAGCTGCTTTGGATCCTCGCCCGGATCCGGTCTTGCGCCTGGGACAGGGCCGCTCCCTGCAGTTGGCTCGAGCGGGCGAGCTCCTCCGTTAGCAGGTCGAGGAGGTTCTTCCGCTTCTCGGTGGCCAAGGCGGACGACCACACCTTCTGTCCTCGCCCCTCGTACTGGGTCCGCGCCTGCATGACGTCCTGGATCTTCTCCAGGACGGACTCATACGTTGCAAGGCGCGGGTCCGCGAGGGACGCTTGGACGGTGTCGTCCTGCTGCCACGTGAGGCGTGGCCCCAGGGCCTCGGACACGAGGGCGGGGAGATGCGTCCCCCCATCTAGTGCCGCCGCGATGTGCGCAATCCCTGTCACGTCTGCGCAGCTGTGGAGGCCGAGGCCACCCATCCTGACCGGGAGGGACGCTTGTGTCCACGCCGCCTCGTCGGTCTGTATCCCGGTGATAGTCGCGAGACAGGACTGGGTGGCCCGGTCGACTCCCGCGAAGTCGAAGACGGACCCCGTCGCGCGCATGAGATGTACTACGCCGACGAAGCCCGCACAGAACTTCGTTAGCGTGAGCGCCACGTGCGCGTCGGGCAGGGACGCTATCATCCTCAGCTTCCTCTCCGCACCCTGTGCCGCCCGCTCGACGAACGCGTGGATCTTCTCTGGCGAGCCACACGGGACTCCCAGATGCTCGATCTCGTCGAGCGAGCACGTCTCGATGCCTTGCAGGCCGTCGGGTATCTCCGCCCCCGCCGCGATCGCCAGTCTGCACTTGCCCCGGTTCAGGCGCAGTCCGACGGCCGCTGCCCGCCGCTCGTATCCCTGCAGCCAGCGCGCGATCGCGTCGAGGTCTCCGCCTGACACTCCATCGTCAAGGTAGAATGTCAGGAGATCGAGGTCGGCTTGGCTCAACGCTGAATGGCCGAGCGCTGCCTCCGGCCCCCCGACTTCCGGCTGCCCTTGTCCCTCCGGGCCCTGCGGCTCGGGCTCGGCTCCTGGGGCCCCCAACTCGACCGCCGGCGGGATTTCCGGGGCCGGCAGGACCTGGGCTGGTCCGGGGTCGACGTGCGCTATCCCCTGCGGCTCTGCCGCCCCCGGGGGGGGGCCGGCCTGGGCCGGGACTGCCGGTGGCCCTTGAACTGGTGCCAGCTCGCGCGCTGGCTGTCCCTGGGGCGCCGCTTCGTCCGCCGCGACCGGCGCGCCTGCTGGGCCTGCAGGTCCGACTGGTGGCGGCGGCACGACGCCCTCCCCTGGCCCGGGTGGGTCCGCCGGGCCGGCCGGCGGCGCCGCTGCTTCGGCCGGTGGCGGCGGCGGCGAGACGACGTCGTGCATCGCCAGGCTGAAGAGCAGGGGCCCCAACGGGTCCCCCTGCTGCACCCCGCACTCAGATGTGAGCGTCTTGTCCCCCACCTGCAGGATGGAGTGCTTGCCGTACGCCGCCTGGGTGTAGGCCAGGACCTGGGGGGCATGCCGGCTGGCGCTGCGGATGATCGCCTCCCTCTGCAGGGAGTTAAATGCGTTCTCCAGGTCCACCTGGAGGACGCCCTTACTTGCCCCGCCCTCCCTGCGGTACAAGGCCGCCACCCTCCGGACGGCCAGGACCCCGGCGTCCGCGCCGGCCTTCACGCCTACTCCGACCTGCCCGCTTCGCAGGAGGACGTTCTGGCCGAGTTCCTTGACCGCCCGGTCGGACGCGAGGACCTTGCCGGCTACCCTCCTCAGAATCTCGCCGCAGGCGATGGGCCTGATCCCGCCCGTCCTTTTGACCAGTGGGACCAGCTTGGCCCCGTAGAGGTATGGCCTGGCGGCCGTCGGTACCCTCCCGGACGAGACCGCCCAAACGGCATCCGCCACGGCCTCCTTGAAGGAGCCGGAGCTGTCCCACAGGTCTAGCAGGTGCTGAGCTGACAGCCCGGAGGGGCCGGCCGCCGTGCCCTTCGGCATCTTCTTGAGCAGCCTCCGCACGGCGCTCGGCGCGGGCCGCGCCACGTTGGGGATCTGCATCGCTGGGTCGCCCTGCCACTCCTCGGCGGCCGGGTGTAGGTCTCTGAGCTGTGCCAGGGTGGCTTCGTCCGACGGGGCCGTCTGTGCTGCCGACAGCGCAGACACGGCTCGCGAGTAGCACCTGTCGCGCGCCCTCTTGATGACCTGGCGCACGGTGGGACCGTCCAGGTCGTCAACTGACCTGACCGCCGTCTGGAGCTCGACCCTGTAGTCCAGGTCGTCCTCGACTGGGTAGGCGCGCCGGCGCGCGCGGCCTTGTGCCTTCCCAGCCGTGATGGCCTGGGCCTCAGACCAGAGGGTCTCGAACAGGCCGTCCCTCCAGAGTCGAACCCGCCGGCGGAGGGCTTCCGTCACTGCCCTTCGGCCCCCCCGCGTGGTGGCGGCCAGGACGAGCGGGGCGAAGGCGTATACCCGCAGCCACCCCGCGTCGTCTGATGCCGCTCGCAGCACGGTCTCGAACAGGGCCGCTACCTGCGGCTTCGCCGTCGTGGGCACCCTGTTCAGCGTGGGCACATTGGCTGCGGCCACCTGGGCAAAGGTGAACGGGAGCGCCGCCCCTTGGAACACCCTGCCTTGGGCCGCGCCCACCTCTGGGGCTTGGGGGGGCGGAGGCCTGGGTGCCGGATCCTGTCCTGCTGCCACGCGGGCTCGGTAGGCCCGGGATCGCGGACACCAGTTGCAGTGCCTGCCCCTTCGTTCGCCTGCCCCTGCTGCGTTCCGGCAAATGCAGGCGGCCGCCGCGCCTTGTGACCCGACTGGCTGCGCCGGGATCGGTGGCTGCGGCTGCGGCTGCGGCTGCGGCGGTCCGGCGGGGCCCGCCCCGGCCGGGGCCGCGGGAGCGTCTCCCGGAGGTCCGGGGTTGGGCTCAATGTCCCCGTCGACACAGAGGTCGTCCCCTCCTCGCCCGGAGGAGACGAACTCTGCCGCGGGGACGTCCGTGGCGCTGGCCGCTGCTTGGGCCGGGCGGCCTTGAAAGCGTGGGCCCGGGTGGCGGGGGACGTCCCCGTCGTCGCACGGGTCGTCCCCACCCCTGCCCAACGACACGTGCCCCGCCGGTCCCGCCAGGTGCGCTGCCCTGATGCTGTCCGGGAACAGGACAGGCGTCAGCGGCTGGCTGGGCTGCGAAGCCTGGGCCGAGGGGGTTCGCCCCATGGCTGTGCCCCTCCCCCGGCCGGGGGCGGCGGGTGCATGCAGGGCGTGTGGTGGCGCCACCCTGTCCCTGACCCGCGCGGCGAGAGCCCGCACTGACGCGGCGAACCCTGCCCCCCGCCCTTCGCCGACGACTGGCCTCTGCCTCACGGGCGCCGGCGTCCCGTCTGGCGAACGCGACGCGGGGCGCTTGGTGCCCTTGGTCGGTCTCTCCGGCTCGGACCCGCAGACCTCATCCAGGAGGCGCTGGTTCGCCCCGTCGACGGAGGGGTGCGGAACCGGCGAGTGTGGCTCCTGTGCGGGGGCGTCGGGCTCCCCGCCGGCGAGCTCGGGGGAGGCCGGCTGGGGGATCGGCGCGGGCTGGCCCGGACTGGCTGCTGAGGGCCCGGGCCGTAGAACGTTTGCCCCCACCTCCCCGGCATCCTCCGACGGAAAGCTGGCCTCCGTCGGCACGTACCCCCAGGTGAGCCCGGATGGGGGGGTCTCCCAGGGGTCCTCGGAGGCGCCCGGTTGTCTGCGGCGTACGGCGGCCGGCGTGCCGACCGGCGAGCGCGATGCCGGCCGCTTGGCACTCGGCCCCTGCGCTACCTCCGGCTCCACGGCCGGCGCCCCGACCGCCGGCTGTTCAGGTTGTGGAGCGCCCTCTCCTGAGTCGCCCTCCCGGGGGTCCGGCCGGTCGGTTCCTGCCCCCGCCGCCGGCACCTCGGCCGGTTGGCCCGCTTGCGGCGCGCTCGCCCCCGGCTGCTCGGGTCGTGGGGCCCCTTCCCCCGAGCTTCCATCCCGGGCGTCCGGCTGGTCGGTTCCAGTCCCTGCCGGCGCTCCGGCCGGCTGGCCCGCTAGCGCACCGCTCGCTCCCGTTCCTCCCGTCCCGGGGTCGGGCCCCCCACTGCCTCCCCGGTCGGATCGCGGTCCGCCCGGTCCTCCGCCCCCTTGCCCCGGCTCGTCATCGGACTCCGTGGGGGGGGGTCCCGACGAGTCCGACTCCGAGCTAGAGTCGGACTCTGAGTCCGGGAAGGGCTCCAGGTCGCTCGAGACCATGCCGAGCGCGACCCGCTGCCCCCGGAGCCAGTCCGTGACGGCCTGCCCGGCCGTGCCGCTCGCGGAGGGGAGGTCCGCCTGGCCGGCGGCTGCGAGTTCGACCTCGCCCCTCGCGGCGCCGGGGCCGGCCTGGTCGTCCCCCGCGCGTTCGGCCACCAGACCTTGATCGACGGCCGCGACCCCGTCCTGTACGGCGGCTGGGGGCGCGCCCGGGTCTCCAACGACGCCCTCGGCGACGAGGTCATCTTGGGCGGCGGCTGCGGGGTCGGCCTGGACGACTGCCGCGGGGTCGGCTGGTGCGGCGCCTGGGGGCCTGGCCTGGTCGTCCTCTCCCCCTACGGCGGCGGGGTTAGGGTCCGCCTGGGCGGCTGCCTCTGGGCCAGCCTGGTCGCCCTCGTCGCTTGGGGTGGCGAAGATCTCCCCGCCCACCGACTGCGCCCTGTGGCGTCGCGCTGGGGCCAGCTCCTCCCCTCGGGGTGACGAAGGCGTGGAGCCCGAGAACACCCCGTCCTCTCCGAAGAGGCGGCGCCCCACCGGGTCACGGGGTGCGGGGGTGGCGCGCTCGGCCGCCTCTCGCATCCCGGCGTCACCTTCCTCCTGCTCCTGTGCCGACCGCGGCCCCTCTTGCGGGAAGGGGAGCGGCTCCATCTGCTGGTAGGGCAGCGGCCCTGCCTGCTGGAAGGGCTGCGGCCCTGCCTGCTGGAAGAGCTGCGGCCCCGCCTGCTGGAAGGGCTGTGGCCCCGCCTGCTGGAAGGGCTGCGGCCCCGCCTGTTGGAAGGGCTGTGGCCCCGCCTGCTGGAAGGGCTGCGGCCCCGCCTGCTGGAAGGGCTGCGGCCCCGCCTGCTGGAAGGGCTGCGGCCCCGTCTGTTGGAAGGGCTGCGGCCCCGCCTGCTGGAAAGGCTGCGGCCCTGCCTGCTGGTAGGGCTGCGGCCCTGCCTGCTGGAAGGGTTGCGGTCCCCCTTGCAGGAAGGGCTGCAGCCCCGCCAGTAGGAAGGGCTGCGGCCCTGCCTGTTGGAAGGGCTGCGGCCCCGCCTGCTGGAGGGGCTGCGGCCTCTCCTGGTGGAAGGGCATCGGCCCCCCCCGTTGGCAGGGCTGCGGCCCTGCCTGCTGGACGGGTTGCGGTCCCGCCTGTTGGAGGGGCTGCGGCGCCTCCTGGTGGAAGGGCTGCGGCCCCGCCTGCCGGGCGGGCTGCGGCCCCGCCTGTTGGAGGGGCTGCGGCCCCGCCTGCTCCCTCTCGGCCTGCTCCAGCCGCTCCCTGTCGGCCTGCTCCTGCCGGTACAGGTCCTGCATGTGGCGGTAACCTTCATTGACGACCGCCACGTGGGCCGCGACTAGCCCGTCGCGGCCCCGGATTCCCGTGTCCCTGCAGTGCCAGTCCTGGTGCTGGGCCGCCTCCCCGGCCGTGGCGCTTAAAACCCCACAGCGGGGGCACAGCTCCACCACCGGGATGGCGGACCAGCTCCTGAACTCCTGCAGGAGATCCTCCTCCAAGGCGTCCGCCTCCTCCTGCGCCCTGCGGACCGCTGCTCGTGCGGCCAGTACCGCTGGCCGAAGGCTGCCCGGCGGCAGCTCGTCGTCAGCCATGCGCGCCGTGGCCTGCACACCCTGGCTCGAGCGTGCAGGCCGCGGCGCGACAGTCATGCTCCGTGCCTGTGTCGGTTGATTGGTGGTGCGTGGGGGGTGAAACGAACGATTCGCATAGGGGGGGTTGGGAGGGTGCGAGGAAAAACGTACCTGCCCCGCGCGCTGGTGCCGGTCCGGGCACCGGGCGTTCCTACACCTACCCTGCACGAAGGCAGGGCAGACGGGGAGAAGCCTGTGCTCGAACCTGCACCAGCTCCGTTTGCATCCCGCACGCCGGAAATTAAAATCCCGGCATACGGGTGCCGGGTCCGCGCGGGGTGCGGCGCGGCGGCGGCGGCGGCGGCGGCGTGCTTCGGCGGCGGCGGCGGCGGCGGCGGGTACATCGGCGGCGGCGGGTCCTGCGTCGGCAACGGGCGGAGCGGCCAACACGTCGGCGAACGTCCGTCCGGCTCGCCGGAGCGACGCGGCGAACGCAGCGGCGTCCGGCGCCCGCTCGGGCCTCCCTGTCGCGGCTGGGTTCGCGCGACCCGGCCCTGCTCCCGCTCCGAGGGCGGCAGCAGCCGTCCCGGCCCCGCCCGCCGGAGCGGGGGGCCCGCCACCCCCCGGGTCGGGGGCGGCCATGCGTGTGTTGGTGTGTGTGTGCTTTTTCTCAACGATTTCGCGTTTTTTTTTTTTTGCCCATTCGGTGCAGGGATTTATATAGCTTTTGCTCCTCTGAAGAAAAGTCCTTTTTCCCCTCGGGGTCCTGTCCCGGATCCAAAATTAATTAGAATTGGTAGTCAACAGGCACCGTGCCAGCCCAGCCCAGCCCAGCCCAACAACTCCAGCCCAATAACCCAGCCCAGCCCAGTCCAACATACCAGCCCAGCCCAGCCCAGCCCAGCCCAACAACTCAGCCCAGCCCAGCCCAGCCCAACAACTCCAGCCCAATAACCCAGCCCAGCCCAGTCCAACATACCAGCCCAGCCCAACCCAGCCCAGCCCAGCCCAACAACTCAGCCCAGCCCAGCCCAATAACCAGCCAGCCCAGCCAGCCCAGCCCAGCCCAGCCCAGCCCAGCCCAGCCCAGCCCAATAACCCAGCCCAGCCCAGTCCAACATACCAGCCCAACCTCAGAGCTTCTCTCCCCTTCGGGATGAGCGTAACAAAGGCTGTATTTACTGCCTCTAGTACTGCTACTTCTGATAGCATGCTGTGAGCTTCTGTCGTCATGCTACCTCTGACCGCCCAGCTTGGAGTGAACGACACTGGAAAGAAGGGATGACGGTGTAGAAAAGGAAGCAACGACGATCAAGGGTCGCTGGGGGGGCGCTTGGTCCGCTTGGAAAAAGAGGTAGGCCGAAAGACTAGACCAAAGACACAGGATTCTGCTCCCTGCGCGATCTCCAAGCCAGAATGGCCTTCGCCGCTTCGAAGTAGACCGAAATCTTCGCAAATTGCAGTCGTGTTCTTCGCACATTGGTGTACGAAATATTGTCATCGTCCTCTTCGCTCTCGTTACCTTCGGGCCTTGGAGGAGTCGCAAGGTACTCCCTCAGAAGCAAATCGAGGAACTCCTCTGTGATCTTCGGGGCGTTGTAAGACACAGACAGGCACATGCGGACAGTTTTGTTTGCAAGCCTGTTCCGAAGGTAGGTTCGGAGGAGCTTGACCTTTGAAAACAAGCGTTCAACAGATGCTGTTCCGAGGGGCAACACAAGGGCAATGCGAAGTAGGCGGGTAGTGTGGGGGTACTGTAATCGCAATGCCTGGTTGTTCAGGAATTCCTTGCAGTATTCTGTGAACGAAGTCTTGGGGGCACTTGCCTGTATTCGAGCAAACTCCACAAGGGCAGAAGGAAACTCCGTGCGGGTGTCGCTTATCGTACCCTCGTCAAAAAATGCGGGGGTCTCGGTTTCAGCCACCGTTCCTGCAGCGTTTTCAACGGCCATTGTTTTTTCGGTCCCGAAGTGGTCCAGGGCAGCTTCGAGCATTCCCTCGAGCGCCTCTAGGTTTCCCGGTTGGATGCGGGCAACAACTTCCGGTGTCGTTCCATGAAGGGAAACGTCTTGAAAAGCCCGCTTGAAGTGGCGACCACGGGGGTCAAATACCCCAAGGCCCTGCAGCCTGCAGGACCGGCAACCCGCTCAGCCTCTTGTCCACTGCCTTGATAAGAGAGTCGATGAACGTTTTTCCTATTTGCATGTGAAACTGCTCCACAAACTCGTGTGTGACGGATGGTGTTCCCCAGTCGGCAGGCTTCGCCCAGTTGATTTGCAAATGGCAGGAGCTGTACTCAGGAAACTTTGTTGGGCTATCCATTAGGGTCTTGAGCTCGTTCACATAGAACCCCTTTAGGTACCCAACCTCTGCCCAGCACAAGTCCGCACGTTGCAACTGGGCACTGAAGCGTGACAGGATAGGAGATGCAACTGAAAGAAGAAACAATGCAACGAGAACCGAATTATTAAGTTCGGTGCGCAATGCCTGTTCACCGTGACAAGACAAGGAAAACACGGCGTGCATGCATGTCTTCAGCGTGGTCACGAGTGTGGATGCAGCTCGAAAATGTGACACCCAACGAGTGTCTCCCACTTCCACCAACTCGAGAGAGCGGAAAAAGAAAAAGTTATCCGCGACCTCATGCATGCGCCTGACATCCTCTTTGGCTTCTTTGAATGCACGCACCTTGGCCTGTGTGTCCCCCCTTCCGCGCCGAAAGTAGACAAACACATTTTTAACGAACGAGAAACAGGAAACAACCACAGGAATGTCGTCTCCGGCACTCACACATGCGAGGTTGAAAAGGTGCGCCAAACACCATACCCAAATTATAAAAGGGCACATGAAGCGACGCACATGCGAACAGGCGCCCTCATACAGGCCGCTCATGGCAGCGCAGCCGTCGGTACAAATTTAATTAGAATTGGTAGTCAACGTCCAATTTTGAATCCAAATTTAATTAGAATTGGTAGTCAACGTCCAATTTCCGATCTCAAATTTAATTAGAATTGGTAGTCAACGTTCGATTTTGAATCCAGATTTAATTAGAATTGGTAGTCAACGTTCAATTTTGAATCCAAATTTAATTAGAATTGGTAGTCAACGTCCAATTTCCGATCCAAATTTAATTAGAATTGGTAGTCAACGTCCAATTTCCGATCTCAAATTTAATTAGAATTGGTAGTCAACGTTCAATTTTGAATCCAAATTTAATTAGAATTGGTAGTCAACGTCCAATTTCCGATCTCAAATTTAATTAGAATTGGTAGTCAACGTTCAATTTTGAATCCAAATTTAATTAGAATTGGTAGTCAACGTCCAATTTCCGATCTCAAATTTAATTAGAATTGGTAGTCAACGTTCAATTTTGAATCCAAATTTAATTAGAATTGGTAGTCAACGTCCAATTTCCGATCCCAAATTTAATTAGAATTGGTAGTCAACGTTCAATTTTGAATCCAAATTTAATTAGAATTGGTAGTCAACGTCCAATTTTGAATCCAAATTTAATTAGAATTGGTAGTCAACGTCCAATTTCCGATCCAAATTTAATTAGAATTGGTAGTCAACGTTCAATTTTGAATCCAAATTTAATTAGAATTGGTAGTCAACATCCAATTTCCGATCTCAAATTTAATTAGAATTGGTAGTCAACGTTCAATTTTGAATCCAAATTTAATTAGAATTGGTAGTCAACGTTCGATTTTGAATCCAGATTTAATTAGAATTGGTAGTCAACATCCAATTTCCGATCTCAAATTTAATTAGAATTGGTAGTCAACGTTCAATTTTGAATCCAAATTTAATTAGAATTGGTAGTCAACGTCCAATTTCCGATCCCAAATTTAATTAGAATTGGTAGTCAACGTTCAATTTTGAATCCAAATTTAATTAGAATTGGTAGTCAACGTCCAATTTCCGATCCCAAATTTAATTAGAATTGGTAGTCAACGTTCAATTTCCGATCCCAAATTTAATTAGACTTGGTAGTCAACGTCTCGCCTCCCACCACCCCCTTTGGCCCTCCGCCCCTGGCCCTCCTGCCTCCTCTTTCCCCGCCTCCGTTTTACTCTTCCTGCCCCCATGGTTTCGCCATGGCTTTCGCCATGACTTCGCCATGGCTTCGTCCCTCACCCCCGCTGATCCCGGTTGGTAGCGACCCGGCCCTACCCCAACCCCCAGCCCAAAATTAAGTCGATTTTTTTTTTTTCGCGCTCGGGGTGGCCCCGAGCCCCAGACCCATATATAAATCACTGATTCGGTGCCTCAAAAAGTGTCACTTGCAGGGTTCGTCCCCGAAAAAGTGCCACATGCAGGACTCGAACTCACGACCTTCAGACCTTCCGCTGCATTGTGACTGTGACACCCACATTTTGGACGACGGACAATGGGCTGTCACTGGGCATAGCTGTCAGCCGCATTTTGGGCCATCTAACCACAAAGTAGCCACAAACCTTGGCTCGTTTTGTGGCGGGCACAAAGTAGCCACAAACCGACTGGCGGACACAACTTCTTGGGGTTTTTGGACGGAGCTGCTACACCTATCCTGGTGCGGCACTCATTGGCGGTAAACGGTTTACTAAACCTCTGTAGTAGTAGGTTGAACTTGATAAGCAGCAACAATGTCTTTGCACGCGTCGTGTCATGCTTCGGTCGCTTATTGCCCCGCGTACTGTTTGTCTCCGGTGCGCGCTTCACGTCCCGATGTGCAGTTTGACGACGAGCTCGAGGAACCACCAGCTGATTCGGCGCACTTCCTTTTCTCCCACTGTCCCCGCGGCCGAGATCTCGACTCCCCTGTGTTTTGTTTCACCTGCTCGTCTCCGCGGCTCCGCTTCGGAGCCGCGGAGACGAGCTGGGTATCAGTGGGTTCGTGGGCGGCCACCTGCTTCTCGTTCGCAGGCGGCTGCTGCGTCCTCGGCTTCTTGCGGGCGCTTCCCCCTGCTTGCTCGTCGTCGCGTCGCGCTTCCGCTGGGAGCAAGGCGCCCCCCGGAGAAATACCGGAGGGGGGGGCGGCGGGAAAAGGCTGCCCCAGGGCGGCCCCCCCGGTTCAATTCCCATTCACGAGCATTCTCAAAACTTTTTGCCCATTCACGAGCATGCTTGAACTTTTCGCCGATTCACGAGCATTCTCGAAGTTTTTGCCCATTCACGAGCATGTTTTAACTTTTCGCCCATTCACGAGCACTGCCATTCCCATTCACGAGCATGAATTTTTTTTTCGCCCATTCACGAGCATTCCTCAATAGTTTTAGCCCATTCACGAGCATAGCCTAACTTTTTGCCCATTCACGAGCATGCTTCAAACTTTTTGCCCATTCACGAGCATGCTCAAAACTTTTTGCCCGTTCACGAGCATTCTTAATTTTTTTGCCCCATCACGAGAATTCAAGCATAACTTGCCATAAGTCAAATTGGCTCAATTTGGGGTTCTCCTGCTGCGTAGTGGTGGGATTGGGCCTTGGACACCTTGGGTCACTCAACAGCTCAGTCTTGACAGTCAATGACTGTCCAGGCCTTGTGACCCTGGATGGCGTTTTCCCCCTTTTTTTTTTTTTTTCATCCCCTCTGATTTTTTAGCGTCTCCGGTTTTTAAGGGGGTTTGCCGGAGACTGGGAGGTTTTTTTTTTTTTGGGGTTCATGTTCTTTTTTTTCCGAAGCCATTGAATTTGATGATGGTTTTTTTTTTGGCGTTCTTGTTTCGAGGTTTTTAGGGTAACCAACCATGATCATGATGATGTCTTTTTTTCATTTTCGAAGAATATGATTGGTAGGAAGCGTCGGAACTGGCAGCAAGTTAGAAAGTGGTCGCCAAACAGAACTAAATACAACCTGGGCAAAAGTCTAAATCGCAGGCAGTACAATGCCAGGGGGTAGGGCCCGATCGGTTGTCACCATCAGCGCTCCCTTCGCCCGAACAACCCGGGGCATCGCAATCCCATTCGCCCTTCTTTCGTTGTATCAAAAGCTGTCCACATTTGCAGTGAAGCTTGAGGGAACGGGCTCTTTTCCTCGCTGCTGGCTTTGGCGCGGGCTTCGGGGCTGGCTTCGGCGCTGGCTTTGGCGCGGGCTTCGGGGCTGGCTTTGGCGCTGGCTTCGGGGCTGGCTTCGGGGCTGGCTTTGGCGCGGGCTTCGGGGCTGGCTTTGGCGCAAGACTTAGAGCAAGTTAGACACATCCTGAACAGTAGTCTTTGTCACACCCCTTGCAGAACCAGGATTGTGTTGTCGGTGACTCCATGGTCACCTTTACCCACTTTTTCTTCATCGGGTTTGTTAGGCACGAGCCTGTGCGGTCGCAAAGCCACGTCCCTTTTATCCGCCGAACAAAGGTTTGCCCGCAGTGCGAACACTGTGGTGTCTTCATACGCCGCCGTCTTTTTGCACTCGGCTGGTGCGAGCGGAGTGGCTGGGTCGGTTGGTGAACTTGGTCAGAGTCTGACTCGGACTCAAACTCTGAGCTACTAGTAGACTCGGAGAGGGGGGCTCGGTGCTGAGCCTGTTGGGCAATGGGCCCATCGAGTGCAGGCCCGGCCGCAGGCTCGGCCGCAGGCTCGGCCGCAGGCCCTGCTGCAGGAGCTCTTTTTGCAGCAGGTTTTCCTGCTGCCTTCGCAGCGGGAGCAACCAGGTCCTCGTCATGTGCGGCCTCGGATCGGTTTGCCGCGGGTTTGGGTGCAGGCTTGGCCGCAGACTTCCTTCGCGCTCTTTGTGCTGGAGCAGCTACCCGTGGTCCTGTGTTGCGCACAACAGCTGCAGGAATCTCTTCACGACCAGCAAGCTCTTCTTCCGTTGCCGTGCAACCAGTGCGATTGTGCCCTGTGGCCCCGCATCGCCCGCACCTGATTGCGCGACGTTGCCTGGGTTGCTGAGGTGCAGCCCCTCCATCACCAGCTGCTGCAGCCACAGCTCCAGCTGACTCGAAGCGGTTCTCCACTTGCCGACCCCGCCCTCTCCGTCGAAGAGGTGGTGGCATAGTGTCATCCTTCACCCACTGGCTGCGAACTGGGGGGTTGACGCCCTGCTGGTAGGCAGCGCAGTAGGTGCTATACCGGACGTCGGATCGAAGGAGCGACTTTGGATTCACCCGCAGGGAAAGCAACACACAACAGGCGTGCGGACAGGGTATCTGCACCAGCCGCGACCGTGCACAAGTGCATGTGTACTCATTTTCTCCTGAGAAAGGGAGAACAACACAGAAATGCAAGTTGCCCCCGTCAACCACAGAGAACATCCTCCTCCCGTCTTGCCTGAATCCTGCGGGGGTGATGGTGAGGGCAGAGGCCTCGGCGATGTTGGCCATTACGTGGGTGAGGGGAACGGGTAGAATGGAGTCGGGTAATCTTTGACCGGCGTCCAAACTCTCTATCTTCTCTTTATTCTGTGAGAAGTAACGAGCCACCAACTTCCAGTACTGCGTGAACAAGTGCACAACGTGCCTTTTTCTGGCACTCAGCAATGCCTTGTTCAATGACTCGGACGAGTTGGTACTGTCGTGGAGCGTGCCAACTGTTTGACCAAGTGCTCTGGAAGCCCCGTGTGGGAGATATGGCTCTGCCCACAAGGCTTTGCACGGCAGAATGTACTCAAGCAGGCTTTCAGCCCGGTCAGGTACGCGCAAACGGATTGCATCAGCTCGGAGGACGAAGGCCTCTTCGTTCTGCGCACGTGCCAAGGCAAATACGTCCCCATCAAAATCATGAGTTTTCATCCGACTCCTCACGTTGTCGCGGAGGTGGACAGTGCAATTCAAATGTATTGCATCCGGAAGCTCCGCGCTGATGACTGCGTCCAAACCTCCTCTTCGGTCACTCATGAGAGTCACCCCGGCCAGAGAACCAAAGCTTTGCCGCACAGAGCGAAGAAAGCTTCTCCATGCGACATTGCACTCGTGCATTCCGGGGTAAACCCCGATTGCCATCGGCACAATTTTTGCCTGGGGATCAAGGGTGCAGCAGGCCAGAAGGTGTCCAGGCTGTCCCTTCAGATGCGCCCCATCCACGGACACGAATTGCGATCCGAATGTGCGGAACGCGTGCTTGCTGCAAGAGAGAACAAGGAATGCATGATGGAATACCCCAGCGACACGATGCACATACGCATCGGTGCCAGGGTTTTGCAGACTCAAGTGGTCCAGGAAGTCTGCTACTTCCCGGTACGAGTCTTCAACCGACCCGTACACGTCATCGAGAACCTTCTTGATGGCCCCGGACGCAACCTTGGGGGATACCCTTATCCCCGCCACGCCGTCAAAAAATGCGGCCAGCATGCGGGGCTTCACGCCCTCGTTCTCCACGACGAACTGACGCATCTCCGATGCGACAACCTTCTTCATACCTTTCGTCGAACCGCTGTCGACGCCTTCGCAGGTATGATCTACCCTGGCTACACACTCCCAGGAGTTGCCCCGCTTGCACACAGAGATGTAAAATGAGCAGTGGGCGGTCTGCTGGTTGGGTCCGGTGGCTTCGGTGTTGGCTGGTCCATCGCTGTCGTCACTGTTGGTGTGGCCTTCAACATTGCTGTTGTCGTCGTGGACATCGGGGACGTTGTTGCTATCATTGTCGCTGTTGTGCGGTTCTACTGCTACATGTAGGGCTGGCCTGCCAAGCGTGCAGCTGCACCGGTAGATGACGCCGTGGGCGTTGCGGTTACGCTGCTGCAGTGTCTTACCCGAGGCATTTGCTTCAATCTTAATCGCGGCGCAGGCAGCTTCCAGGTCAGCGAACGTCATCCCCACATCGACCTTTGGGCGCGCGGCTTTCGGCGGCATACTATCACTACCCTTGCTAACCACCAGTGGTAACCTGCTTGCTGGGGGGGGTCGAATACAGGAGGTACCTTGAATAGAAGAGGCATTTTGGCAAAAAGTTGGATTTTTTCTTGGTCCGCACAGTAAGAGAGATGAGTGGCGAACAATTGAAGACTGGAGTTGGTCGCTAGTTGCCCGAATGTACAAGGTTAATGACAAAAGTTAAGGATTGCTCGTGAGAAGACAAGGTTTTCGTGAACGGGCAAAAAGGTCTGCAACATGCTCGTGAATGGGCGAATCTTATGAAGCATGCTCGTGAATGGGCAAAAAGTTTTGAGCATGCTCGTGAATGGGCAAAAAGTTGTGGCCATGCTCGTGAATGGGCGAAAAGTTAGGCCATGCTCGTGAACGGGCAAAAAGTTTAAGGTGCTCGTGAATGGGCAAAAAGTTTGAAACATGCTCGTGAATGGGCAAAAAGTTAAGCCATGCTCGTGAATGGGCAAAAAGTTAAAGATTGCTCGTGAATGGGAATTGACCCGCCCCCCCCGTGCTGGGCCCCGGGTTACTGAGCCAGTGGCAGCCACTGGTGGCTCGATGGCTCAGAATGGCTGAGATTTCGAAAAGTTTTTTTTGGTGAAAACCCTGGGGTAGGGGGGCAAAAATGCCGAAAAGACAGTGCGAGACTTAGCTAGCTATTTGGCCAGCTACATGTAGCTCTTTTTAGCTATTTATCACTCATTCCACGAAAAGTGTCACAGATTTGGAACAATTTCTGGGGGAAAGAGTCGATCCCATGACAGTAGAAGAGGGATCAGAGTTTTCTTGTACGGAGGCTGCTTGTGCTGCGGTTAAATTAGATGCTGCTACCGCAGGAAAACCCGTGTATCAGTCGCACCGCAACGGACTGACTGTCCGGTGCGCTCACTGTGACCCAGTAAGGCATGGATTCATGACGGCAACGACTTCAGAATGTACGTACTGTGATACACTGCGAGTGCTGGATCTGCTCCAGCCTGGAGTGGGCAAAAAGTTTGGATAAAGTGCTGGAATGGGCAAAAAGTTTGGAAAAGGTGCTGGAATGGGCAAAAAGTTTGCGATAGGCAAAAAGTTTGGAAACGGCGCTGGAATGGGCAAAAAGTTTGCGAGAGTGCTGGAATGGGCAAAAAGTTCAAAAAGGTGCTGGAATGGGAATTGGCCCCCCGGGCAGGGCTGGTTAGCCACAACTTGCCACAATGTGGCCCATTGGGCCACAACTTTAGCCACAATGTTGTGGCTAAATTGTGGCTAAATGTGCAAAAATTTTGATCGAAAAAAAGACCACCCAAAACACGCTAAACACCGTTTTTTGTGTGGATTTTCGTGTTTTTTGGATGGTTTTGGGTATTCTGGGCCTCATACCCCCCCAACAGACCTCGAGTTCGCTTTTCGTGGATTCGAGTTGTTTTTGCCAACTTGCAGCCAAGTGCTGCCAATTTCTGGGGTGACTCAGCCAGAATTCGCTATTATTTTGCGAAATCCGCGGCTTGTGGGGGTTTTCCCGGATGGTACTGGACCCTTTCGACAATTTCAGGTGGATTCTGTGCGAATAAACGGGGGAAATCCTTGCCAGGCTCCTCGTTCCACACGGTGGCCACACGTGACGAAGCTCCCCAACCGGACTTCTAACCGGAGCCGACAACAAGGCACACCGGAAACCGTTCCTCTCCCGACCTAAGGGAGCTAAAGGATGGCCAGGTACATTCATGTTCCCATGTTTCCCTCTCAAAAGGCTAAGGCCCAGGCTCCGTGCACTTCAAAAAAAGAAACGTGGCAACCGTGTGGCGACCAGCCTGCTGTCCAGACCGATTCAATCGCCGGCGATTTTGAACACTGTGGTATTTTCGACAGCAGGACTCGGTCCAAGTCCCGGGGTAGGCTGTCATCGCGGATAATGACTTCAACAGTCCACTACGAATGCGACACGATCATGTCCGCAAACCCGTTGCACAGGATTTGCACCGACCCGTGCACCAGTTTGCTGTCGGTGGACTCAGGCTGGGGGCTGATTTCACCGTCAAATTTGATGCCATGATGAGAACGCGAAACCGAGAGTCTGGTAAGCACATGACTGGCGCATTGCACGGTGCAGAGTACGGAAGAGTACACTGCGCAGCGGTTCCTCCTGAACACCGAGCCGGATGACGGTCACTGGTCTCGCCGCGCCTGGGCAGTGCTACACCGTGCAGTGCACGGCGATGCAGAGCTGATGCGCACCGGTTGTGCTACAACCTGTTCTGCATCTCCCTCGGGTGCGGCTCCGAGCAGCACCAACCTGGTGACCAGGCTCGGTGCGATTCGCACTGAACTAAGCCGTGACGAAGAAGAACGAAAAAGCGGATGAGGGGATGAGTGAACGTCGTTGCATGCAGGTCCGCGGCTGGAACAACTTCAATTCAGAATGTCAGTGGCATGAATTGAAGGATGTCAAGCTTTCGCAGCCTGAATCAGGACTGCTGAGAGGAAAGGTGAGTCCCAGTCGACTCTCGAGCTGTTGGGAGTGGCAGTGGCAATAAACCGGGGACCGCGGTAGCATGAACCATGTTTGGAACGTGCACGTGACACGAAGATACCCATCCCGTGTTGCGCAGCGCACGGGACCGGGGAGCCTGGCAAGCATTTCCCCCGTTTATTCGCACAGAATCCACCTGAAATTGTCGAAAGGGTCCAGTACCAACCGGGAAAACCCCCACAAGCCGCGGATTTCGCAAAATAATAGCGAATTCTGGCTGAGTCACCCCAGAAATTGGCAGCACTTGGCTGCAAGTTGGCAAAAACCACTCGAATCCACGAAAGGCGAACTCGAGGTCTGTTGGGGGGGTATGAGGCCCAGAATACCCAAAACCATCCAAAAAACACGAAAATCTACCCGAAAAACGGTGTTTAGCGTGTTTTGGGTGGTCTTTTTTTCGATCAAAAAATTTGCACATTTAGCCACAATTTAGCCACAACATTGTGGCTAAAGTTGTGGCCCAATGGGCCACATTGTGGCAAGTTGTGGCTAACCAGCCCTGCCCCGGGGTGGGCGGATCGGGGGCGAGTGCGCCGCAAGCGTAATGGGTTCAAAGTTTGAAAACCATACCGTAATGGGTTCAAAGTTTGGGACCATACCGTAATGGGTTTCAAAGTTTGGAACCTACCGTAATTCGTTCAAAGTTTGAAATCCATACCGTAATGGGTTCAAAGTTTGGATTGACATACCGTAATGGGTTCAAAGTTCGGACCATACTGTAATTCGTTCAAAGTTTGGATAACATACTGTAATGGGTTTTGGCCCCAAAAATTTTGCATAATTAGCCACAAAGGTAGCCACAAGGTTTGTGGCTACTTTGTGGCTAAATGGGGCCACAATGTGGCAACCTTGTGGCTGACAGCTATGTCTCGCCACGCGCCGGCCTTAGCCGAGCGCACGTACTTTTTTGCGCGCGCGCGCGCGTAAATATCAGTGGGCCGACGGACATGGGCCAAAAAAAAAAGTACGTGCGCTCGGCTAAGGCCGGCGCGTGGCGAGACTGGAGGCAGCAGTTAAAGTTCGGGGAACAGCAAAGTTCGGGCGAAGCTAAGTTCGGGCAATGCTAAGTTCTGGTGAAGCAAAGTTCGGGTGAAGCTAAGTTCGGGCGAAACAAAGTTCGGGCGAAGCAAAGTTCGGGCGAAGCTAAGTTCGGGTGAGCAAAGTTCTGGTGAAGCAAAGTTCGGGCGAAGGTGAAGCTAAGTTCGGGCGAAACAAAGTCCGGGCGAAGCTAAGTTCTGGGTGAAGCAAAGTTCGGACGTTCTGGTGAAGCTAAGATCGGGCGAAACAAAGTTCGGCGAAGCTAAGTTCGGGTGAAGCAAAGTTCGGGCGAAGCTAAGTTCTGGTGAAGCAAAGTTCGGGCGAAGCTAAGTTCGGGTGAAGCAAAGTTCTGGTGCAGTGTGAGACTTAGCTAGCTATTTGGCCAGCTAGCTATTTTAGCTATTTATAGCTAAAAAATACCTAAAATAGCTGCCCAGACGACTGAAAATATGTTCACGTCTTTTTCGTCAGAAAACCTCAGGTAGGTGCCCAAAAATGCAAAAAAATTGCGACGAAACCAGATTTTCTGCCTCGTTCTCGTTTTCAGAGTCGCCCAACCCCCCCCTGGTACCCCCCCCCGCCCTCTCCGGGCCGTGTCACGGCGTGTGCAGGGTATCGATTTCCTGGCTGGTGACATTTTCCCGCTGGTCCATGTAGCAAACCTTTTTCGACGAGTTTTTGCTCGTTTTCAGCTCCGATGAAGAGATCCGTGAAGAATAGACCCGGAGACGAAAAACTATGTGCGTGGTTCGGGGCCCTTTACAAGTTGCAGGGCGCCGGGCGTGGAAGCCGCCACGTGTGGATTGAGAAGGACGGGAATCGATCCCCTGGGTGGTGGCATTTTCCCGCCGGACCACGCGGCAGGCCTTTTTCGACGAACTTTAGCTCGCGATCAGCTGCAATGAAGAGATCCGTGAAAAATAGACCCGAAAACGAAAAAGTATGCGCGTGGTTCGTGGGTCCAGTGTGAGACTTAGCTATAGCTAGCTGATAGCTAGCTATAGCTAGCTAGCTATAGCTAGAAAATAGCTAAAATAGCTGACTGAGCATTTTCAATGGAAATGTCACTATTCCGACTGTTTTCTCGGATTTTGTGCCGTTTTCCACAGTTTACCGGGATTTTTCAGGCAGATGATCAGCATGAGGTTCACACCGTGCTACCCCCCCCCAGGCATCTTGTTAAGAACCTCCATCCATCCATCAGCCGGCTGATGGATGGATCGAAACGGGTCCCCCTGCCCGGGCTACCAACTCTTCGTAGCATGCTTGGAGAACGGCTGGACCACCTCAGTACGATGTAATGCATGTGGACGCACTTCTTCCAGCAGTCAGGTAATGCAATGTTTGCAAATTCCTTGCGGAAGGAAGCTGGAAGATTCTCTCCACGTGCACGGGTTTGTGAATCCGGAGAGAGTATGCGACTGCAAGGCTGTAGGTACGGTGGTTGAAAGCATGGATCTCCGTCTGACAGCTGAATGTGTTCTGATGCAGTTTGGCATCTACACGAGAAACGGTGCCAGGCGCCAGAATGACGTGAAACTGCCCCCCTTCTTCGGACCGCCGGACCATCTGCTACGCCTCGCGGCCGTCGTGGTGCACATGGGGGAGGATACGGCTAGCGGGCACTACGTCACGTACGTTGCGCAAGACACGGGGTGGATCCTCTTCGACGACCTGCACGTCACCTCTGTCGACGACATTCCGTGGGGTGACGTTTACCTCGCGGCCTTTGTCCGGATCCCCCGGAATGCCCACGACATGACTGTCCGTGCCCCGTCACCGTCCATGGTGCTTCCCACTCAGGATCGGCTACCCGACTTGCCTGCACCCCCAGGTTCAGCCGGTAATTTGATGAGCCGGCAGTCGGAAGGATCACCTGACTCCTTCTGCCCCTTTGGTAATTCGCCACCCTGCCCGCCCTTGCCGGACTCCCAATGTCTGACACCGCATGGTCAGTTGTCCGTCGAATGCACGAAGGATGGCCAGACGTTCCAAGGTCTGAGGGGACTCCGCGCGCATGAGAGACGTTGCCACCTCGCGGGTGTGAGATTCTGATCCGCGTCGTTTGAGCCTCATCGGATTCTTGATTGCTGGCTGGTCTATATTTCACTCCGCACCCGTTTACCCTGTGAGAGGATGAAGGCACGTATATGCCGCCTGGCCCTGTGCTAGGCGTAGTTTGAGGTTGTACTTATTTCCGAACAACCTACCACGAGCTTATCCACCCACACCCCCATTTTTCCCCTTTCTTTTTATTTACTTTTTCCCGCCCGATGTCGCTGATGACTAACGGACCGTCGGACCCGTCCCAACGGGGGTGCTTATGGAAGCTGCAATGAAGGCTTAGACCGGTACGGGCTACATGGCAACCCCTGCTCAACATGTAGAACGTGGGGGGCCCTTGATCACATTCATTACGGGTGTGGTCGTGGTGTCGGTCGCAATAGTCGCTTTGCTAGCCAAAGAGAGAGATAGAGAGAAAAAGAGCGCCAGAGAGAAAAGAAAAGATACCGTTATCTTCCGGAAAAGAAGGGTTACGCGAACCCCCGAAAAAATAATTACCCCCCAAAAAAAAATATACAGAAAAAAAAAAAAAAGCGCCACGCAGTCTTGCCTGGCGACGATCACGGGCATCGAGACGGACGCATCCGCCTGGGCCCTGGCTTCCCTTCCCGTCAGGCTGGGCGGCCTGGGCCTGCACTCCTGTGCAGACACAGCGGCGATCGCGCACATCGCGGCCACCTTTGACGGCGAGGCTTGCCTGTCGTCCCTGGTGACCCCCTACGTCCTGCCGCACGCCATGCTTCTCGACGAGGACGACACCTTTCTAGCGTCCCTTGAAGACCCGCGCCTTGCACCCTATGATTCCGTCCTGGAGAAGATCCAGAACGTTCTGCAGGCACGGGATAACTACGGGGGGCGTGGACAGAAAGTGTGGTCCGCGACGGTTCATGACGAGCGGCGCAAGGCCCTCATCATCTCGATGACTGAGGAGCTAGGCAGGTCAGGCCAGCTCCAAGGGTCGGCGCTGGCCCTGAAGCAGGTCCAAATCCGGGCGCGGATCCAAAGCTGCTCCGGCCAACATGCGTCCGCGTGGCTTTACGGCAACGCTGAAGCAGACCCCAGGCTGTGGCTATCCCCCGCGGAGCTCGCGGTGGCCATCCGGCTTCGGCTCGGGTTGCCCATCGCCCCCACGCCGAGCATCTGTCGCCTCTGCGGGACAGGCTCGGCAGACGTCGACGGAGTGCACGCGCGTAGTTGCTTCTCCGGCGGCCGCCGGACGAGAATGCACAATGCACTCCGCGACGTCATCGCTGACTTCGCCCGCCGCGGGCTGCTGGCCCCGGCGGTCGAGCGCCCCGTGTTTTCGAACACGGAGCGGAAGCGCCCGGACATCAGCTATGTCCGGGACGGCACCACCGTTGTGTTAGATGTCGCCGTCACCTTCCCCCTGCAGCCATCGAATCCCCAGTACGCTAAAAGGGCAGCGGAGAAGCCAGGGGGGGCGGCGACAGCCTACGCAACAGCTGTCAAAGAAGGGAAGTACCGCGGCATCATCGACAACGAGCCAAACCCCCGGGAATGGCTCGCTGTCCCGCTAGTCGTGGACACCTTCGGAGCGTGGTGTCCTGGAGCACTCACGGAGTTGCGGCAAATAGCCCGCAAAAGCGCCCTCCGTGAAGACCGGACCGCTTCGGCCGCCTGCCAGGACTTCTTCCACCAATTGAGCTTTCAGGTAGCCCAAGGGGTGGCAAGAATAGTCATTTCATCTGGTGGGGCGCGACCGGACGAAGCGGTCCACCCTGTTGCAGGGGGTAGTGTCACTGCATCGCGGGTTTTTTTACCTGGTCGGACCTGCTCGCTAGCAGGCCAGCCCAGGTCGCAGTGAGACTGGCGTTCACTGTGTGCTGAAGAAGCATTTTTTTGGGCTCCCGCTCCGGAAGCAACCGGATACCGGTAGCCCCGCTGTACCAACATGGCGTGTACAGTGTCCCGCGCTCCAAAAAAAAAAAAAAACACAAACCGACGGTGACCCCCAAAACCTTTTTCAACCTTTCCAACACCCTTCAAGCTAAACCATTATACAACGACCCCCCCCCCCTCAGGCTATTTTCACTGTGGAGGGGGGAGACGCTACCTGTCACACTCTAAGGTGGTCACCACGGTGGGCGGTCAGAAAAAAAAATTTTTTTTTTGCCCCAAATACCCCAAATACCACACTTTGGAAAATTTTTGTGGGCCCACTTTTGGCAGGGAATTTTGACCATTTCACCTTAGAGAATTTGACCACCCAGCCTCCAAGGCAACTGCACTGTAGAGGGGGGGGGGGTCTGGTTTATCCGGCCATCCGGCCAAAGTGGCTGATCCTTAACAAGAGCGCTGCCCCCCCCCCCCCCCCCCCCCCTTCATCGGGCTTCCCCCCTGTAGACTACTGCACAGTAGGACTGGACCTGGGTCTGGCTTGCTGCACTCTGGCAGTCTCTGCTAACAATGCTGGTAGACTTGTATCGTAGTGCCTGGGGGGAAACCCGACGCACCACAAACAATCCTTTTCATTTCCGGGTCCATTTCTCGCATCGGAGCTGATCGCGAGCAGGAATTCGAAAAAAGTCTGCCACGTGGAGTCACGGTGGACCAGCCAAGAAATGTCACCAGCCAGGGATCGATTCCTGTCCTTCCCACTGCAAACCTGTGGTTTCCAAGCCCGGTGCCTGCATCTTGTAAGGACCCCCGAACCACGCACATACTGGATGGTCCCTGGTCTCTTTTTCACGGATCTCTTCATCAGAGCTGATCGCGAGCAAAAAGTCGTCGAAAAAGGTCTGCTGCGTGAACCAGCAACATAATGCCACCACCAGGGGATCGATACCCGTCCTGCTCAATGCACACCGGGTGGTCTCCAAGCCCGGTGCTCTGCATCCTGTAAGAACCCACGGACCACGCACGTAGTGTTTGATTCCCGGGTCTATTTTTCACGGATCTCTTCATCGAAGCTGATCGCGAGCAAAACTTTGTCGACAAAGGTCTGCTACGCGGACCAGCAACAGAATGCCACCAGCCAGGGGATCGATACCGTCCGTGTTCAATGCACACCTGATCAGGCTGGTGGTTTCTACGCCCGGTGCCCTGCAAATTGTAAAAACTACTGACCACGCACATAGTTTTCTGTCTCCGGGTCTATTTTTCACGGATCTCTTCATCGGAGCTGTTCGCAAGCAAAAATTCGTCGGAAAAGGTCTGCTATGTGGACCAGCGGGAAAATGTCGCCAACCAGGGGATCGAAACCCGTTCTTCCCAGTGCACACCGGTGGTTTCCACGCCCGGTGCCCTGCATCTTGCACGGACCCACGAACAATGCACATACTTTTTTGTTTCCGGGTCTATTTTTGACAGTTCTTTTCATCGGAGCTGATTGCGAGCAAAAATTCGTCGAAAAAGGTCAGCTACATGGACCAGCGGGAAAAAGTTACCAACCAGGGGGTCGATACCCGTCTTGCTCGATGCCCGCCTGCCACCCGTGACCTGGTGGTTTCCACACCCGGCAGCTATCAGCTAGCTATAGCTAAGTCTCACATTTTTTTTTTTTTTACACTCACACTGTCTGGTGAAGCTAAGTTCGGGCGAAACAAAGTTCGGGCGAAGCAAAGTTCTGGGCGAAGCTAAGTTCGGATGAAGCAAAGTTCTGGTGAAGCAAAGTTCGGGCGAAACAAAGTTCTGGGGGAAGCAAAGTTCGGGCGAAGCAAAGTTCGGGCGAAGCTAAGTTCTGATGAAGCAAAGTTCGGGCGAAGCAAAGTTCGGGTCAAGCTAAGTTCGGGCGAAACAAAGTCCGGGCGAAGCTAAGTTCTGGGGGAAGCAAAGTTCGGATGAAGCAAAGTTCTGGTGAAGCTAAGATCGGGCGAAACAAAGTTCGGGCGAAGCTAAGTTCGGGTGGAGCTAAGTTCGGGTGAAGCAAAGTTCTGGTGAAGCAAAGTTCGGGCGAAGTTCGGGTGAAGCAAAGTTCTGGTGAACAGCAGGGCTGGTTAGCCACAACTTGCCACAATGTGGCCCATTGGGCCACAACTTTAGCCACATTGTTGTGGCTAAATTGTGGCTAAATGTGCAAATTTTTTGATCGAAAAAAAGACCGCCCAAAACACGCTAAACACCGTTTTTCGGGTAGATTTTCGTGTTTTTTGGATGGTTTTGGGTATTCTGGGCCTCATACCCCCCCAACAGACCTCGAGTTCGCCTTTCGTGGATTCGAGTGGTTTTTGCCAACTTGCAGCCAAGTGCTGCCAGTTTCTGGGGTGACTCAGCCAGAATTCGCTATTATTTTGCGAAATCCGCGGCGTGTGGGGGTTTTCCCGGTTGGTACTGGACCCTTTCGACAATTTCAGGTGGATTCTGTGCGAATAAACGGGGGAAATGCTTGCCAGGCTCCCCGGTCCCGTGCGCTGCGCAACACGGGATGGGTATCTTCGTGTCACGTGCACGTTCCAAACATGGTTCATGCTACCGCGGTCCCGGTTTATTGCCACTGCCACTCCCAACAGCTCGAGAGTCGACTGGGACTCACCTTTCCTCTCAGCAGTCCTGATTCAGGCTGCGAAAGCTTGACATCCTTCAATTCATGCCACTGACATTCTGAATTGAAGTTGTTCCAGCCGCGGACCTGCATGCAACGACGTTCACTCATCCACTCATCCGCTTTTTCGTTCTTCTTCGTCACGGCTTAGTTCAGTGCGAATCGCACCGAGCCTGGTCACCAGGTTGGTGCTGCTCGGAGCCGCACCCGAGGGAGATGCAGAACAGGTTGTATCACAACCGGTGCGCATCAGCTCTGCATCGCCGTGCACTGCACGGTGTAGCACTGCCCAGGCGCGGCGAGACCAGTGACCGTCATCCTGCTCGGTGTTCAGGAGGAGGTGACCCGCTTGGCAGGCAGCACCGCTGCGCAGTGTACTCTTCCGTACTCTGCACCGTGCAAGCGCCAGTCATGTGCTTACCAGACTCTCGGTTTCGCGTTCTCATCATGGCATCAAATTTGACGGTGAAATCAGCCCCCAGGCTCAGGGGCCCAGCCTGAGTCCAGGATAGGTTGCTTGCAATGCAACAGTTGCAACAAGTAATCGATGAACGGAAACTTTTTACAGTAGCAAGGAACCGACAGCAAACTGGTGCACGGGTCGGTGCAAATCCTGTGCAACGGGTTTGCGGACATGATCGTGTCGCATTCGTAGTGAACTGTTGAAGTCATTATCCGCGATGACAGCCTACCCCGGGACTTGGACCGAGTCCTGCTGTCGAAAATACCACAGTGTTCAAAATCGCCGGCGATTGAATCGGTCTGGACAGCAGGCTGGTCGCCACACGGTTCTTTTTTTGAAGTGTACGGAGCCTGGGCCTTAGCCGGAAACATGGGAACATGAATGTACCTGGCCATCCTTTAGCTCCGTTAGGTCGGGAGAGGAACGGTTTCCGGTGTGCCTTGTTGTCGGCTCCGGTTAGAAGTCCGGTTGGGGAGCTTCGTCACGTGTGGCCACCGTGTGGAACGAGGAGCCTGGCAAGGATTTCCCCCGTTTATTCGCACAGAATCCACCTGAAATTGTCGAAAGGGTCCAGTACCATCCGGGAAAACCCCCACAAGCCGCGGATTTCGCAAAATAATAGCGAATTCTGGCTGAGTCACCCCAGAAATTGGCAGCACTTGGCTGCAAGTTGGCAAAAACCACTCGAATCCACGAGAAGCGAACTCGAGGTCTGTTGGGGGGGTATGAGGCCCAGAATACCCAAAACCATCCAAAAAACACGAAAATCCACACAAAAAACGGTGTTTAGCGTGTTTTGGGTGGTCTTTTTTCCGATCAAAATTTTTGCACATTTAGCCACAATTTAGCCACAACATTGTGGCTAAAGTTGTGGCTAAATGGGCCACAATGTGGCAAGTTGTGGCTAACCAGCCCTGGTGAACATTGCATGTTCATAGGACCTCCAGTCTCGAAAAATTCTCAAAAACTTCAAACCGAAAAAAACACTTCGCGCGGGGATCTCCGAAAAACGGAAAAAGCCAGCTCCGCTCTAGTACAAAACAGTACAGTAGAGAAAAGTGGGGTTGGCTCGAATAGAGGCTATTCACATTGCATGTTTTCATAGGACCTCCACCTAAACCCTAATGGGAATTGTCCCCAAATTTCTGCTGGTTTAAAAATACCCCGTGTGGGATTCGAACCCACAACCTTTGGATTAGAAGTCCAACGCGCTATCCGTTGCGCCAACGGGGCGGCATTTGACATTTTGGGGCACACCTGGTACAGCGGTCAGGGCGCCAGATTGTTAACCTGAGGGTCGCTGGTTCGATTCCCTGACTGGCCAACTTCTCCAGGCGTTTGGGGATGAACTCCCAGATGCAAGCCCTAGTTCAATAGCCGAGCGGAAACTGGTCCGCGAAAGGATGGCTTCCATACCTAGTATGGTTTCCCAACCATCCCCATCAAGGGGACCTCAAAGGAGTGGAGTAAGGTGCCCTGGTGGCCTGAAAAAAAAAAAAAAAAAAATTTTTTTTTTTTTTAACATGTCGACGCCCGTAGGCAACGGCTTCACTGGGCCGGATTTAACGTCGGGTTAGAAACTGAACTGATACTGAAAGAAAAATGGAAACGGGGAGGAATTCGATTGTCAGGGCTTCCTGCAAACTGATCCCCCCATGTAGGCCTTACTAGTGACGGCCGGGTAGGTCAGGTGGAGCGCCCGTGACTGACAGATGCAGCTAGACAGTGTAGGCTTAGACCTATTCTGTAGCCTGTTACGCTAATGCCTTGACAACTTGCTGTTCGAGCCCTTATCACTGGGACTTGTGCACTGACTAGCGAGACTGAGCGAATGTACACATGGTACACGGCTGAATGTGTACATGCTTCGATGCATACGTGCATGCGCGTTGCACATAAGTACGAGAATATGGCAGTAACGGCAGGGCCGTTGTCGAAAGTCACAGTGCAGACCTGAGCCACCGTTCACACCCCCGATCCGACTAGCCGACGAAAGAAGGCTAAGTTGCCGGAACAAACGTGTACGCATACAATGACAACCTTGTTATGACGAGGACGGTTGGCCACAGGCTGACCTTGCTTCAGGTAAGGCCGGCGACCTGAGCATTAACTCAGGTGTTGACTGCACTAGAGAAGCTTACAGGTAAAGCAATAGGCGGCATCCGGCGCGCTCTACACGACGTCACAGCGGCGACTCTTTCAAACGAACGGTTGCGCCGACTTGCGGGGACACGGTCATTTGCAGCCAAGCCCTAAGACTCAGCGAACGCCTTCGAAGATGTTGACAATCTCCGCGGCTGAAACAGATTAGTGTCCAACGCGAGCGGCATCGCAATCCGTTGGTGGGATGATGTCGCTTCAGCCTGAACCCCTGGCATTGCGGACGTTAGTGCAAGGTGTTCACCAGGTTCAATTCAGGGTTGGAGACCGTTCACTTTTTCTATTCGGTTGGAAGGGAGGACAGAGTTGTTGATTGAGTTTGAACAGGTGCCAGAGGTGGTGATGCAAGTCATCGCATGCTGCAGGCGCGCGGTCTTCGGACAACCGCACAGCAGGCTGCAGGTGTAGCAGGCTTCTCGTGCAGTTGTAAACGGACGAGCCCGCTCAGGCCCACTCACCCGGACTACTGCTGGTAGTTGAAACCGCAGCCTGCATGTCCAGGGCGTCCTCGAACCGGAGCGTGCCAGTGCAAGAGTCCAGGTCCGGTGTCGGAGAACGATCCGATTCGTGCTGAGGCCCGGCGAGTTGACTGCCATTCGAACTGATATCCGGCCCAGGTACCAGTTGACTCGAAAGCAACGGAACCACAGGCGAACTCAACTGCGATAGAACGGTCTGAGAGCTCCAGGCCGAGAGCATGTCGCTCGAGACAGCAGGAGCTGCAGCATTGCTCCACAGCAGATCATCGTCGTTGAGCAGGATCCGGTACCGCGGTATCGCTCCGACTTCCTGCAGGTACCGAAGAGCGATCTCCGGATGCTGGAACAGCAGGAGCCAAAGTTTGTCCTTTGTTCCTACGTGCTTCAAGCCCTCCGTGCGACCACTCTTGTCTGCCATGACCGCCCACATGCTGTCCCGAAGCCGCTGGGTCACAAGGTCGGTGCAGCATACGAACAAGTGCTCCAGCGGACTACGGGAGCGGCGACCACAGACTGGGCAAGGAAGAAAAAGCTGGCGTCGGTCACAACGATGCATCGTGTGGTACTCAGCTGAGTACATCGTCATGACAAGCGGGTGGTGACCCGTCCGCAACTGGCGCGATTCCTTCTCCGCCCGGTTGGTGAGGTCCTTGCGGCGCTTGATAACGCGCCCGTTCACAATGCCAGCAAACGGAGTTTCGTTACCTGCCATCGCAGCCCGCCCGTAAGCCATGATCGCCATACTCTCGTTGTACTCCCGGGTGAGCCGTGATTTATAGCGTGTTGACGCATCAACTGCTGCAATAGGAGGATGCACCCTGGTGACACCAAATGACGGACCAGTCATGGCCCTGTAGTGGCGACAGGCGGCATCCTTGGCGAGCTTGTCAGCGACTTCGTTGCCCCGCAGGCCGCAATGACCGTAGACGAACTGGATGGTGATACGGCACCCACGGGAGTTGAGTTCGTTGAGCGCAAGCCAAATTTCAATCATCAATGGCTGTTTCTGGGCATGCGGGCCATTGCAAAGGTCTCGGAGAAGCGACTGAGAATCACTCAGGATGAGGATTTCGAGAGGTACATCAGTCGGCGGCAGCACAGCCAACAGTACTCTGAGGGTCTCAACCATCGCGACCGTTTCTGCTCTTGTGCTCGACGGGAACTTGCCAGCCGGACAGGTGCTGGAGATTGTCGGGCAGCCGTGTTCGAAGCGGACCTCAAAGCCATGTGCATCGGTTAGTCGTACCGAAGGACCGAACTCCAAATAAGTGGCAGCTCCGCCCCACGTTGTCACATCGTTATAGAACACTTGCCATCGCAGTTGCCGACGGTCGAACCCCGGGTCCCCTATAGGAGGGGGCGACGGGAGGCTTTGCTTCATGACCGAACCATCAGCCCATGCCGTGCAGTCGGGTGATGGCAACGCACGGAGGCGTTTTTCCACGATGCTTCTCTTCTCGGCCGGGGTCTTGCCTTCCGGTAACGAGGGATGAATTGCAACTGGAGGACGCAGGGACCAGGGTGCAAACGGGTTGAACACGAACGTCTCTCGCGGAGGGTCACGTGTACCCGCTCTCCTTTCAAGGTCAACATAACGGGCCAGTGGGGTAGCTGGTGCGTTGAGGGTTCGGTCCCAGAGGAGGCTTCGCAGTTTTAATTTTTCGTAAAGGCTGCCAAGGCGGTGGTCGATGTAGACTTTGATGGGGGGGATACCGGCCTCTTGAGTGGCGACAAGGTCTGATATACCTTTCCTACACCCCAGCACGTACGTCAGCGAGCGCCTGTGCAACCTCTCGAATTTCTCGAGATACGGGCTCGTGAAGCCTCTTCTACCGCCTTGTGGAAGGAACAAGTAGGCGCCATATACCGACAGACAATACGTTATTGTTGGGAGAACGTATGTCAAGTACAGACATCGGAGTGTTGTCGTGCTGCAACCCCACGCCTTCCCAGAAACGTGCCGTAACAAGTTCATTCTCTTGGACATGATATTGACGACTCGTTCAGCATGCGGGTTGAACGAGAGCTCATCGTCAATTACCAGGCCGAGGAACTTCGTTTCTTTAACCCAGTCGATGCGGTGTGCGACTACCAGCTGAACAGCACCGTCTTTTCTCCTCGCCTGGACCATTTTGGCGTCTTCAACGGTGGGATGGTCAACGCCGTCGAGTTTCAGAATGTGCTTCTTGTGATGCTGCGCGTATTCAGGGGTATTCGCCCAGAAAGAACAGGTTTCGCTCGTAATCCACGCAAGTAACTGTCGCGCCTGCACCGATATTGTCGACGGTGAAAAGAGGACCAGGGGAGCCTTCACGATCATTCCGTGAGGACGGACGAATAGTGCTTTGGTCTTATGGTAAGCAAGGCTCATGTTCACCTTCTCAACCCATTTTTCGACCTCTGAAACAACCACCTGTGCTCTTTCTTTCAGCTCGTCAACGCTATCCCCGGTTACGACCACGCCGACATCATCCGCAAACAACGACAGTGTAAGTATCGGCTGACCATCTGTCGTATTGCCCATGCTCGTACCGAGGTCGGCAAGCAGCTCCCCCAACTCGTCAATGCAGAATAGGAACAATATTGGACCTAGCACGGTCCCTTGAGGGACTCCCCGTGCTAGAGGGACCTGCTTTCCAGTCACGCCGTCCACCTTATACGCTGCTTTTCTGTCTCTCAGGAAGGCTTGCACCCAGAGCAGAAAACATGGGGGGAGCCCGCGCTGCTCCATGACCATTAGCAAACGATCGTGATCGACTGTATCAAACGCATTCGCAAGATCGAATGAGAGAAGGCAGGAGAAACGCTGATTACGACGGGCATTATCGAGCGCGGAGACGATGCTACAGACTTGCTCCTCAGTTCCCCTCCCTCTACGGAAGCCACCCTGCTTGTCACAAAATGGTAGGACCGATGGGATATCAGGACTTTCAGCTAAGAATACCAGACGATTCTTCACCATCACCTCCATCAGCTTCGCCACCACACTTGTGAGGGAGATGGGCCTGTATCCTTCTGGGAGGCTGTGGTCCTTGCCGGGTTTAGGAACCGGGACGACGTGTGCTTCGCGCCAATTGCTCGGAACGAATGCGTGCTTCCAGGACATGTTGAACAGTTCTAGGAGCAGCTCCTTCGTAGGTTCTCCCACATGGGATAGGACTTCAGAACAGATCCCGTCAGGGTCGAGGGACGTTGTATGTCGTAGCTCACCGATCGCTCGGTTCAGCTCAGCCATTGAGTACAGGTCGACGGACGCATCAGGCACGGCGGATGGACCACTGCGCGGCTCCCAGCAGGGTGGGGCTGATTCTCCAGCGTTACGGATCTCCCGCTTACACAGCCTTTCAAGGTGATCGCCAAAGATGTCAGCCTTTCCTTCCGCTTCAACGCAGAAGGTCCCGTCCACTTTAATTGGAGGGACCGCGTGGTGATTGGATCGGCCGTCGATCTTCCGGACCTGTCGATATAGGAGGCCAATGTCCGTGCATCGGTTAATTCTCGTCATGATGGCGTTCCAGTAACTAGCCTTCGCACCAGTCGCCTCCTCAGAAAAAGTGCACTTCGCGGCTTCGTATGCATGGCGTTTGGTGACATCTTCGGGATCATCTCGGACTTCCTTATGTGCAGCTGCCTTCAGCTTTTCCAAGCGGCCGAGTTCGGACGTCCACCACGCCTTGTGTGGGCGATTCGACTTCGCCACGGGAACATGCTTTTTGATGCTGCTACGAAGGAGTGAGGTAATCCGTTCAGCGAACTTGGCGGGGGTTGCTGGTTGGTGCCTGATGAGGTGCCCGCTACGTTCGTCCAGGTACCCCGACAGCTTCTTCCAGTCAGCTTTCTTCCACGAATAACGTTTTGGGCCACGGGATTTTGCCTGGCGATAACCTCTAGGCATTTTGAAGACAAGCGGCAGGTGGTCCGACTCCCAAGACGAGAGCACTCCCCAGTCCCAGACATTTCCCGGCGTCATGGATGAGATGACTACGTCAGGGGAAGAGAAACGAGCATTAGCACGGTATTCCATGGTCGGCGTCTTCCGATCGTTATAGGTCTTCGCTGAGTTCACTTGCAACCATTCGCGAAGAATTCGACCTCCGGCGTTTTGAGCCCCCACTGACCAGTCAGGGTGGTGCGCATTTATATCGCCTGCTATAACGACATTGTCGTCCACTGTGAACGGTTCCATGTTGAGCTTCTCAGATTCGTACGGAGCACGGTAGACGTTGTACACCTTCAGCGGGGCCAATCCTACCCGTGTCAGTTCGACGGCGATACACTCCATATAACTGTCTTTGCCAAAGGTCAGGGGCGGGAGCTCTACGGCCGCAATGTTGCTTTTAACAAACGTTATGACACCGCCGCCTCGTCCGTCTTCGTGCCGGTCACACCGGAAAGCTCTGTATCCTACCAGGATTGGCAGGAGAGATTTTTCACCTAGCCAGGTTTCTTGCAGAAGGATGACATCGGGGTCATGCTCCGCAACTCCGCGACTGATGGCATCCGTACTTCCCGGCAAGTTTTCACGGGCACGAATGGAGCGGCAGTTGAAGCTGATTATGATTATGAAAGGGGGCTCCACCGGGTGTTGAACTGGCTTGCACACCACGGGTTTCCGCCGGGCTTTGATGTTGGACGGTTGTCCGCTGTGTGGGACGCTCGCAGGGGCCCGGCCATGCCCTGCTGAGCGTGGAGGGACACGCCCTCAATGTTGTTGTTGTGACGCGTCCGCTGGCGGGTTGCCCCGCAATGGACTCATCTCCGCATCACGAGCAGAGGGAGGGTCAGGTGTTGCTGATCGACGTACCCTTCTTTTACGTTGCGTCGCGTCTCGCTGGGAAGTCTCTGCCGCCGTCTTCCTGTCACCTACTTTACCGGTCTTTAATGCAGCGCGAGCATCCTGTTTGGAGATAACCTTGTTCATCATCCTGGTACGCTCGGATATCCCGGGCGCGGGCTGGACTGCTTGCTCAGGGGGCGGCATAAACAGCGTCTGCGGATCGGAGCTTACGTATTGAACACCCGTCCCTTCGCGGCTTTGCAACGTGGGGGCCAGGCTTTGGTCGGCAGTCGGATGCGATTCTTCAGGTGAGGTGCCCATCGCGTTTCGAGTCGCGTACGTTTGCAAGATACTGGAGTGGACGGCTGACTCAATACTAGAAGTCGATGCTGCCGCCGGTTTGGGGGCAGGATGGTCAGAAGAAGTTGGGGGACCGACTTGTTGTGCGACCTCTTCAGTGGGGTGGAGATTGTCACCGCCCGCGGTGTGGTTCCCGCCTGCTGGCGCAGCTGTGTTCGGTTCCGTCACTGGTGCAATGTTCTCTGCTCGTACGAGTTTCTGAGCCGGAATGGGTGGGGATCCAGGTTCGGGCGGCTGCTGGGTGGTGCTTGAGTCGTTCGGTTATCAGTGCGTGGGTGTCCAGTATCTGAGCCTTTCACACAAACCAGCCAGGTGGCGGTTGAGTGAGGCCAGGTGGAAGACCCGGGAGACCTCTGGCTTCTTTCTTTCTTTCTCTGCCACTGGAACTCGGAGGGGGGGAGAGTGTTGGAATGTGGGAAGCATGGTGGAATGAAAGGATGGTGTGGTGTGGCGGAGCACACGGTTGCTTGTTTGATTGCGGTGCCTCTCCCCGTAGGGCCTTGACGGCCGGGTATCGAGGCACCGGCGGGACGTTGGGGACTGACTGAATGAATGAATGAATGAATGAAAAACAAGCACCGTCCATCCGCTGCTCAGAAGAGCCGCGTCTGGAACAGGTCAGGCGTTACTAGCCTATTTGCGCCAAGAGACACGCGCACGAGTGACAGGTCCACAGGTTAGGGGTTAGGAGGGAGTGGGGGGGGGGGGCGGATGATAAAATTGTGACGAATAAGAGTTTCGTTAGCTTGGCATGCCCTCGAGGACCGTCGTGGGTGTGTTTGGCCCTGACCGGAGTCTGGGCTGTTGACGGCTTTGTCGCTCGGGTTCTGCCTGCGCTACGACTTGCTCCGTGGTTTCGAGCGGCACTGCGCTTTGCTCGTCGTGCTTTTGCTCGTGCTGAACTCGTTGCCGTGTTGGCGTTCAATACGCGACGAACCTTTGCAACGACGCGCTGAGTGCCCTCACCGTGCTGTTCCAGCTGCGAGCTGGGGAAGGGACGAGGGGGGATAAGGGGGGATACTGGTTGTGTTGTGACGAAAAAGAGGTGTTTCGTTAGCTTGGCATGCCCTCGAGGACCGTCGTGGGTGTGTTTGGACCTGACCGGAGTCTGGGCTGTGGACGGCTTTGTCTCTCGGGTTCTGCCTGCGCTACGACTTGCTCCGTGGTTTCGAGCGGCACTGCGCTTTGCTCGTCGTGCTTTTGCTCGTGCTGAACTCGTTGCCGTGTTGGCGTTCAATACGCGACGAACCTTTGCAACGACGCGCTGAGTGCCCTCACCGTGCTGTTCCAGCTGCGAGCTGGGGAAGGGACGAGGGGGGATAAGGGGGGATACTGGTTGTGTTGTGACGAAAAAGAGGTGTTTCGTTAGCTTGGCATGCCCTCGAGGACCGTCGTGGGTGTGTTTGGCCCTGACCGGAGTCTGGGCTGTGGACGGCTTTGTCTCTCGGGTTCTGCCTGCGCTACGACTTGCTCCGTGGTTTCGAGCGGCACTGCGCTTTGCTCGTCGTGCTTTTGCTCGTGCTGAACTCGTTGCCGTGTTGGCGTTCAATTCGCGACGAACCTTTGCAACGACGCGCTGAGTGTCCTCACCGAGCTGTTCCGGCTGCGAGCTGGGGTAGGGACGAGGGGGGGGTTACCGATTGATGTTGTTTGTTGGGACTCGTTGACGGAGGAGTCCGGGTGGGGATGGACAACAATAAAGTGCTGGCACCGACTACTCCCCTTTAGGGCCTTCCAGCCGGGTTCCGAGTGGTGCTTACTGGAGCGCAGCAGACTGAACTGTACGATCTCGACAAGAGTCTTGTGAATAAGACGAGTGCACGTTTGTACCAATTAAGAAAATAAGACGAGTGCACATTTCGCTCAGCGGTTAGCCTGCGTCCTCTTCTGGCGATGCGTACGAAGCGCGCGCTGGACGCGGAGCCTCAGTCGGGCTGCGCGGGGCGGTGCGGCGTCGTCCGGCGTCGACGGCGACGTGCTGCGAACTGCGTGTTGACAGTGCTCGGACCTCTCCTGTTCCTCTACTACATCGATGATCTCGGTACGGAGCTTGAACAACTCCGCTGCCACATCCACGAGGACAATGTCGGGGCCTCCATCACCTTCTCGTTGTACGCCGATGACGATGGAGTAGCTGTCGAGGCTCGGACTTTCGCCGCCCTCGAGCGGTATACCCAAGATGTCGTCGACGTGGTGGAGCGCTGGACGGAGAACGCGCTGATGGTCCTCTCTAAAAGGAAGACCAAGGGTGTCCACTTTCTTGGAAGGAACGCGGTCCCCGGTCCCCCGCCGAAGATTGTGTTCAAGTCGACGCAGCTGGACATCCCCGTCCCCGCTGAGGATGTCCGGCGACTGGTGTCGGAAGAGCGAAAGGTAGTGGGACTCGGGGCGCCACACGACGGCAAGACGGTGGTCAGCGTCGTACGTAAGGCCTCCGGTGGCACCCTGCTCAGGGTGGTGGAAGAGCTGCAGTGGGTCGAAAGCGTAAGGCTGCTCGGCCTAACCATCGACCGCGAGCTTACCTTCCACCCCCACCTCCGCCGGGTCATCGAGGTGTTCTCTCTGAGACTCAACTTCCTCCGGCACCTGGCCGGCAAGGACTACTGCTTCAACGGCACGATCCTCCGCACCCTCTATCTCACATACGTGCTCCCCACTTTCACGTACGCGCTCGGCATTTACGGACCGTACATCCTCTTCGCAGCCGGCCTTCTTGCAACACTCGGACGCCTCCATCGCCGTGCACTCGCCCTCATCCTGGGCTGCCGTAAAGGCATCTCCAATTTTGCCGCTCAACAAGAGTCCGGCATCCTCCCTATCCGGTCCCTTGTTGAATACAAGATCGCGGCCCTCCGGGAGAGGCTGCGGCACAACAGGGCCCTTTGGACGCGCGAACTATCACTCGACACGCGACTGAAGACGACGTACGACCGGGTCACAGTCAAGGCGGGCACAGACCAGTGTATCCGGCAGGCTCGTATTCCCAACCGTTTCGCCCCGTGGACTCCATGCCCCGGCGTCACGATCAACACCGCCCTGAAGGTGCGCAAGAATGCTGGCGCTGCTGAGAAGAAGCGAGCCGCAGAGGTACAACTCGCGACGCTCCCGCACCCACACTGCACCGCCTGGTCGGACGGCTCTGTTGTGAGCGGCAACCCTCCGCCGCCCTCCATTTGCGACGCCAACGCCAGTGCCACCCTTCGTTCGTGGTTACGCAGCACCAACGACCGGTCTACCTGGGGTGGCTCCGGCTTGTACATTGAACTGGAGCCTTCGGTTCCCATAAAGGCAGACCACGGCCTGGGTCAGCACCTGACCACTACTACGGACAACTGCCGCACTGTCGAAGCCGGATTCCCGGCCGGTCGTCACCCGCACAGCTACCGCGCCGAGGAGATGGCTCTCGTCATCTGCGTGAACGTCCTCAAGCGCCTGCTCCCTCTGACCACCACGCCCCTCAACATCCTCATCATCAGTGATTCGCAGTCGCTCCTGCAAACGCTGAGCCACGGCCCGCTCTGCCAGACGCAACCCGGGCCAATCCACATCTGGCAATCGCTGGCCGAACTCGAAGCGCGGGGCTACACCATCACCCTGCAGTTCGTTTTTGGCCATTGCGGTCTTGCCGGCAACGAGAGGGCTGACGGAATCGCCAGACGGGCCGCTGAGACGTACATGCGGGAAGCGGTTGCGGCTATGGCGAGGAACCTCCCCCTCCCTTATGCGCCTAAAGTCTGCACCACGACCGTTAACGCCCGCCACCGTGCCGTCCTGTGGATGGAGAGCAGCGAAGCTGGAGCTCGGGAAGCCGTGAGTAGAGCCGCCCGCCTACAAAACCCGTCGTCTTTCTCGAGGTTGGTTTTCGGCCGCCGCATCCCACGACCCAAGCACCTCACACCGCGGGCCGAAAGGGAAGTGCGGCAAATTCGCACCGGCCACCACCACCTCGTGATGACGATGTATGCTACCAACTGGCCAACCCTCACGAGAGCAGACCGCAGGGAACCGCACCTCCCCTGTCCCATGTGCGGCACGAGGTCGCTGGCCCCGCTCGTTCACCTCTTCATCGGCTGTGACGCCCCCGCTGCTCAGACCTCTCGGCTAGAAATGAAGAACGGCCTCGAGGTCAGGAATCGTCTCGGTAGGAGGTCGCCGCCCGTGGACGCCATGGAGTTCCTCTGGGCCGTCCTGTTCGTGTTCCCGGAGCTCGCTCTCGCCTATCTGCAGGGGAGCGGCGCTCTCCCGAAGTACACCATCCTCGCCGATGAGACGGCCAGTTCGCATCCCGCCACTGCAGCCGTCGACCACCCACGCACCTCCGAAGTCTCCTCGCGGTCCGCCGACTCAGAGGATGCCGTACCTCTATAAGCGATCGTACGGAGATTCGAAGCAGGGGTCGCCCCCCTTCCAAGAAGTCCTCGACGCTGCTGTTAGCATCGCGCTCGGCCCTCGGCCACCGCTAACGTAACTTGGCTAGATCTTCGAGAAGAGGAAACAGAACCCCGATACTTTGCAGTGTAGTTGTGTTTCGGCACCCGGTCTTTACTTCGGTAAAGCCCTACGGGAATAAGCCTGATCATCCACATTGTGAACCACAAGAAGTACTGCTACGGAGCCGGACCCGTCCCCTATTTTGAACTGTATTTGAGCACCGTCGCGACATCATTGAACATACGTTATTGTACCATAACCGTGCTTACTGCACGAGCTCCCAACGTCATGTGGCCCGCGAAACTGCGGCCTCACTTCGGGTCTTCCCCCTTGCGGGCATGCGGAAGGTTCATGCCCAAGTCCAACCCTCTCGGAGTTGGACCATTATACGAGCCAACGTCGCGATGCTTCCCGGCCGACAAATAGGCCAGAAGGGGCGAAGTCACGCCTTATGTGTCACCCAACGTCTCGAGGCCTTGCGCCCGCAACGGGTCTTCCACCAGGCCTCACTCGATCGCCACCTGGCAGATCGAGTGAAAGGCTCAAAAACTGGACACCCACTCACTTATCCTTGTTCCATAGTCCATCCCTATCTCTCTTACCTGTGTCTTGTGTCTCTGTGGCCTGCCTTCCGGCGCGAATAGGCCTGTACCGCCTAACCCGAAAACTCGACGTGCTCTCCCGAGCGCGTAAAGAAAGTGGTGCCTCTTGCAAAAAAAAAAAAAAACATTTTTTTTTTTTTTTTCAGGCCACCAGGGCACCTTACTCCACTCCTTTGAGGTCCCCTTGATGGGGATGGTTGGGAAACCATACTAGGTATGGAAGCCATCCTTTCGCGGACCAGTTTCCGCTCGGCTATTGAACTAGGGCTTGCATCTGGGAGTTCATCCCCAAACGCCTGGAGAAGTTGGCCAGTCAGGGAATCGAACCAGCGACCCTCAGGTTAACAATCTGGCGCCCTGACCGCTGTACCAGGTGTGCCCCTATGGTTGGGAAACCATACTAGGTATGGAAGCCATCCTTTCGCGGACCAGTTTCCGCTCGGCTATTGAACTAGGGCTTGCATCTGGGAGTTCATCCCCAAACGCCTGGAGAAGTTGGCCAGTCAGGGAATCGAACCAGCGACCCTCAGGTTAACAATCTGGCGCCCTGACCGCTGTACCAGGTGTGCCCCTTTTTTGGGGGCACACCTGGTACAGCGGTCAGGGCGCCAGATTGTTAACCTGAGGGTCGCTGGTTCGATTCCCTGACTGGCCAACTTCTCCAGGCGTTTGGGGATGAACTCCCAGATGCAAGCCCTAGTTCAATAGCCGAGCGGAAACTGGTCCGCGAAAGGATGGCTTCCATACCTAGTATGGTTTCCCAACCATCCCCATCAAGGGGACCTCAAAGGAGTGGAGTAAGGTGCCCTGGTGGAGTCAATACCCAAGATAGTACGGTTTTTCTTAGAGTTGATCAAGATAGTACATGTTTCCTTAGAGTTACCCATTATAGTACATACCTCTTAGAGTTGATCAAGATAGTACATGTTTCCTTAGAGTTGCCCATTATAGTACATCCCAAGATAGTACGGTTTTTCTTAGAGTTGATCAAGATAGTACATGTTTCCTTAGAGTTGATCAAGATAGTACATCTTTCCTTAGAGTTGATCAAGATAGTACATCTTTCCTTAGAGTTGATCAAGATAGTACATGTTTCCTTAGAGTTGTCCATTATAGTACGTTTTGCTCTGGTACGGTCTCTTATCCTGTTCTGTTCTGTCCTGTGGGGCGGAACGAAGCCCGGGCAAAACGAGGCTGGGATAAGGTCCAAAACAGTACGTTTCCCGAGTTTGTGCCCAAAACAGCACCTTTTCCTGTTTGTGCCCAAAAGAGTACTTTGTTCTAACTTGAGTGCGGGTCCAAGTTTTGAGTCCAAGTTGTGTCCAAGTTTCTGCAGAACCAGGTTCGGTTAGCAAATCCAGACTCTCATCGAATCAAGGACCAAAATGGCAAGGTTTGCTGCCATGCCGATCAAAAACTGAAACACAACAGGCATCAATTCCCTCAGCCGGGTTTTCCTCGCGTGCAGCACGGTGCACCGCGTTTGAGACCCAAGTTTGGGACCCAAGTTTGGGACCCAAGTTTGGGACCCAAGTTTGGGACCCAAGTTTGGGACCCAAGTTTGGGACCCAAGTTTGGGACCCAAGTTTGGGACCCAAGTTTGGGACCCAAGTTTGGGACCCAAGTTTGGGACCCAAGTTTGGGACCCAAGTTTGGGACCCAAGTTTGGGACCCAAGTTTGGGACCCAAGTTTGGGACCCAAGTTTGGGACCCAAGTTTGGGACCCAAGTTTGGGACCCAAGTTTGGGACCCAAGTTTGGGACCCAAGTTTGGGACCCAAGTTTGGGACCCAAGTTTGGGACCCAAGTTTGGGACCCAAGTTTGGGACCCAAGTTTGGGACCCAAGTTTGGGACCCAAGTTTGGGACCCAAGTTTGGGACCCAAGTTTGGGACCCAAGTTTGGGACCCAAGTTTGGGACCCAAGTTTGGGACCCAAGTTTGGGACCCAAGTTTGGGACCCAAGTTTGGAACTCAAGTTTTGGGCACAAACTCAGGTCCGAGTCAGGAAACCGTACTCTTTTGGTATTTCACCCAACCAGCAGCCCGTGCCTGGGCCACGGCTGGGGAAAGGGGGGTCTCTAAAAAAAACGAAGAAAAAGCAAAAACTACGGTTTCTGTGCATTTTTCTTGCATTTCTGGGGGCCTTCCAGGAGTTTCAAGTGTGTGTACTATAATGGGCAACTCTAAGGAAACATGTACTATAATGGGCAACTCTAAGGAAACATGTACTATCTTGGGTAACTCTAAGAGGTATGTACTATAATGGGTAACTCTAAGAAAGTGTGTACTATAATGGGAAATGACCCGCCCTGGTGGCCTGAAAAAAAAAAAATTTTTTTTTTTTTTTTTTTTTTGCAAGAGGCACCACTTTCTTTACGCGCTCGGGAGAGCACGTCGAGTTTTCGGGTTAGGCGGTACAGGCCTATTCGCGCCGGAAGGCAGGCCACAGAGACACAAGACACAGGTAAGAGAGATAGGGATGGACTATGGAACAAGGATAAGTCCAGTTTTTGAGCCTTTCACTCGATCTGCCAGGTGGCGATCGAGTGAGGCCTGGTGGAAGACCCGTTGCGGGCGCAAGGCCTCGAGACGTTGGGTGACACATAAGGCGTGACTTCGCCCCTTCTGGCCTATTTGTCGGCCGGGAAGCATCGCGACGTTGGCTCGTATAATGGTCCAACTCCGAGAGGGTTGGACTTGGGCATGAACCTTCCGCATGCCCGCAAGGGGGAAGACCCGAAGTGAGGCCGCAGTTTCGCGGGCCACATGACGTTGGGAGCTCGTGCAGTAAGCACGGTTATGATACAATAACGTATGTTCAATGTTGTCGCGACGATGCTCAAATACAGTTCAAAATAGGGGACGGGCCCGGCTCCGTAGCAGTACTTCTTGTGGTTCACAATGTGGATTTTTTGATTTTTTTTTTTTTGGAGCGCGGGACACTGTACTCGACATGTTAGTACAGCGGGGCTGCCGGTATCCGGTTGCTTCCGGAGCGGGAGCCCAAAAAAATGCTTCTTCAGCACACAGTGAACGCCAGTCTCACTGCGACCTGGGCTGGCCTGCTAGCAAGCAGGTCCGACCAGGTAAAAAAACCCGCGATGCAGTGACACTACCCCCTGCACCAGGGTGGACCGCTTCGTCCGGTCGCGCCCCGCCAGATGCAATGACTATTCTTGCCACCCCCTGGGCTACTTGAAAGCTCAATTGGTGGAAGAAGTCCTGGCAGGCGGCCGAAGCGGTCCGGTCTTCACGGAGGGCGCTTTTGCGGGCTATTTGCCGCAACTCCGTGAGTGCTCCAGGACACCACGCTCCGAAGGTGTCCACGACTAGCGGGACAGCGAGCCATTCCCGAGGGTTTGGCTCGTTGTCTATTATGCCGCGGTACTTACCTTCTTTAACAGCTGTTGCGTAGGCTGTCGCCGCCCCCCCTGGCTTCTCCGCCGCCCGCTTAGCGTACTGGGGGTTCGAAGGCTGCAGGGGGAAGGTGACGGCGACGTCCAGCACAACGGTGGTGCCGTCCCGGACATAGCTGATGTCCGGGCGCTTCCGCTCCGTGTTCGAAAACACGGGGCGCTCGACCGCCGGGGCCAGCAAGCCACGGCGGGCGAAGTCAGCGATGACATCGCGGAGTGCGTTGTGCATTCTCGTCCGGCGCCCGCCGGAGAAGCAACTTCGCGCATGCACTCCGTCGACGTCTGCCGAGCCTGTCCCGCAGAGGCGACAGATGCTCGGCATGGGGGCGATGGGCAGCCCCAGCCGAAGCCGGATGGCCACTGCGAGCTCCGCGGGAGAAAGCCACAGCCTGGGGTCCGCCTCCGCGTTGCCATAAAGCCAAGCGGACGCATGTTGGGCGGAGCAGCTTTGGATCCGCGCCCGGACTTGGACCTGCTTCAGAGCCAGCGCCGACCCTTGAAGCCGGCCTGACCTGCCCAGCTCCTCAGTCATCGAGATAAGGAGGGCCTTGCGTCGCTCGTCATGAACTGTCGCGGACCACACTTTCTGTCCACGTCCCCCGTAGTTATCCCGTGCCTGCAGAACGTTCTGGATCTTCTCCAAAACGGATTCGAAGGGTGCAAGGCGCGGGTCTTCGAGGGACGCTAGGAAAGTGTCGTCCTCGTCCAGAAGCATGGCGTGCGGCAGCACGTAGGGGGTCACCAGGGACGGGAGGCAAGCCTCGCCGTCAAAGGTAGCCGCGATGTGCGCGATCGCCGCTGTGTCGGCGCAGGAGTGCAGGCCCAGGCCACCGAGCCTGACGGGAAGGGAAGCCAGAGCCCAGGCGGAAGCGTCCGTCTCGATGCCCGTGATCGTCGCCAGGCAAGACTGCGTGGCCTGATCGATGCACGCGAAGTCGAAGACAGCCCCCACAGCGCGCATGAGGTGGACGACGCTGACGAAGCCGGCGCAGAACTTCAGCAGAGTCAGAGCCACATGTGCGTCGGGGAGGGAGGCTATCATCCGCATCTTCCGCTCGGCGCTCTTGGCCGCTTCCTCCACGAAGGCGCGCATCGTCTCGGGGGAACCGCAGGGGACGCCGAGGTGCTGGATATCGTCCAGCGGAAAAGTCTCGATGCCTTGCAGGGCCTCGGGGATTGTGGCGCCGGGGGCAACGGACAGCCTGCACTTCCCCCGGTTCAGACTGAGCCCGACCGCGGCCGCTCTGTCCTCGAAGCCCTGCAGCCAGTGACCGAGGGTGTCGAGCTCACCCCCAGCCGCCCCGTCGTCCAGGAAGAACGTCAGGAGGTCAAGCCCCGCCTGGCTCAGCGCGCCATCCGTGGCCCTCGGGGCCGCCGGGGACCCCACCGGCGGCGGCGGTGGCACCGCTGGGTCCCCCGAACCTGGGGCCTGAGCCGGTTCTGGAGGGGTGGGCCGCCCCCCGGCGGCATCGAGAGGCTCCGGCTGGCCGAGCGACGCGGGGGCGGACTCGACGGGCGCCTGCGACGAAGCCGGGGCCGCCGGGACGGGTGGCTGCTCTCCGGGGTTCGGCGGCACGACGACATCGTGCATGACGAGGCTGAAGAGCAGCGGTCCCAAGGGGTCCCCTTGTTGGACTCCGCACTGGGAGGAGATACCCCGGTCGCCCACCACAAGCGCGGAGTGTTTCTCGTACGCCGCTAGTGCGTACCCCAACAGCTGGGGGGCGTGTCGGTTGACACTGCAGATGATCGCTTCCCGCCGCAGCGTGTTGAAGGCGTTCGCGAAGTCGATCTGCAGGATGCCCCTGTCGACCACGTCCCTGTCGCGGTACAGGGCCGCAACCCTGCGGATGGCGTGCACGCCAGCGTCGGCCCCCGCCTTAACGCTGACTCCGACTTGCCCACTCCGCAGAAGGACGTTCGCTCCCAGGTCCTTGATCGCCCGGTCGGAAGCGAGGACCTTGCCGGCCACCCGTCGCAGGATCTC